>NJDD01005238.1:129545-149148 GCA_002245505.1 Calephelis nemesis
TAAACATTTTTGAGGTAGCACATTTGCGAACATACGTGTATTAGAATCATGCTTCTTCTTTTTTGGATATCGGTTGAAAACATAATCTCACTTTGTGACGAACACTTTGCCACAGGGAAACCTTTTATTTTAAGAAGCGATACAATAACGTATTTTTCACTTTTTTGTCAATCGAAATGAAATACTTCCAATAATGAAAGGCAAAACCTGTTCGACATTTTGAATAAACTCTGTCAAGTATTGCTTCATTAGATTCAAGTTTCCTTTTTTCTTAAGCCCTTTGTACAGTTTCGTGCTTTTGTGAATTGTGAAGAAATATTGAAAGTAAACAATAAAGAGAAAAGCAGTTTACGAAATGTTTTGTTGTTAAGATTTTGTTTTTAAAACATTCGCGCCAATGAATTTCATATCTACTAGTAAATATTTGCGACTTCACTTGGATTTGCGATATCATTTCTCATAAGTTTTGGCCCACGACTTTGTTCTTTTGCCTCGTTGGTCGAGTGGCTAACGTACATGCCTAATTACCGCGACCAACCGCGAGGCTCGGGTTCGATTCATGACGGAGGCAGACGTTAGTGTGATGAACATGTAGGTGTCTGGATTTCCGGGTCTGGGTGTATATTAAATTTATTCTGGTATCTATTTAAGTATTTCTATGTATTAGTATCATTGACTTAAACCCATAACACAAATACATAATTTGCTTACTTTTGGGGTTAGATTCAATTTGTGTAACTTGTCCTGGGATATTTATTTAATATTTCATGAGGGTGATGAGGACTTGCAAAATCGTGTAGTATTTTATAGTGAATATATCACCGTGTCTATTTCGCTAGGTTTTAACTTTAGACCATTTATATTGTATGTTTTACTTTTAAACTTTTATTACTAAGGTTTTCCTTTTTTATCTTAATGCGTTAAGTGTATGATATCATTTTCTTAGATGCAAACTTTATATGATAAAGATTGCTATGTTGGAATAAGATCATCTATTTTGTAATACAAATACGAATAAGTTATGTCGCTGTACACATTTATATTCAAGTAAGTTTCTTACCTATACATTTAACTAAACTCTAGATTGAATAATCTGTACATTGAAGATATTTACTCGTAATAGGCCAACAGAAAACATTTTTAGTATTTTTAGATTTTTTGTCTGTCTGCATCATTATCGCGATTCATGCTAAATCTACTAAACCGATCGTAACGAAATGTAGCTGGTAGTTTTTAATGTTGTGAGGAAGGCTATAGGATTGTTTATCCCACTCAAGAGAAGAGGGGTTAAAGTAAAAATGTTAATTAGGCTGTAACTTGGTAAAGCGTAGTCCAATTAAATTAATTACATTTTTTGTAGAATGTGCCTTACAGATTGTACAATATATTTTTCCAATTCATAAGTTTTTTAGATCTAGACACGCGGCAGCCAACAAGCACAGAATTGGCTAGCCAGCGCCGAGTGTAATTTTACACGAACCAGTTGGTGCCACTTTTGACCCTTTTATAACTCAAAATCTATTTAACGTAAATACACAAAACTACGTGTGTGTAATCATGCCAATTTCTATGCAAAATCCAAACACTTATATATAGGAACAAAATAACATTATGATCAAGTATGAAACTCTATTTCTTTGCTTTATTCGATAACGATAATAAATGCTGTTATTTCAAAATAAGAGATCTAATAGTAGGTTAGATTTAACTTGGCCAGTTTTTATCAGATTTTATAATATATATTATGTTGAATATTGTTATGAAATAACTGATGTACTGAAAACTATCTACTACGCTGTCCTGGACCGGAGTATTAGACCGATGGTGTAAGTCTACCGGGTACCCTACCCTACAGGCCGAAATGTGACATTATGACGACAAGAATAGGTAAGGCGGTGGATCCCTATCCAGGTAAGTTGCAGCACAGCACTTTATCACAAGTGGTGTAGTTAAATTTAGATGTGAATGCAAGTTTTTAAGTATGAGAACCAACATCTTAAAATATAAGTATTCGATTTTAGACCCTTAAAGTTTTGATTTTGTTTTTTTACGTTACCACTGTAATGTTTTTAATGGGCATACGAACGTTGTACGCTTTGAATATACCGTATTTTAAAATATAATTTAAATTGGTTTTATTAGGATGGATCTGTTGCACAATGACACAAGCACAACTGACTACGTACTAAACTACAAAAATACTTATTTTAGGTACTAGACCAAAATAAGTCTGCTGGTGGATTTTATACTCCCACCTAGTGTCATGTGAATTATTTTCATCTTTAGTTTTCAAATATTTTAATAGTTATTATTCTTCAATTCGGACCCGGGACAAACCCAAAAAAAAATATCGTTCAAATCGCTCCTGCCGGTTTTGAAATATAGGTGTTTGCAACAACCCCTATTTTCTTTTATATAGACGATAAAAATTTAATTTTCTTTCGTTTATAATTGAAAACGATCATACCAAATTTTACTTTTCTTATTTTACTCGGTACACTTCTTTTTCTTTTCCTTTGTTATCGCAAACACGATTATAAAGGAGATCTGATAATATTTTTCTACTTTTATCAGTTAGTATTTTTTACAAAGTTTGAAAGAATGTGCAATAAAATTATCTAAACTCAGAAAATCTAATACATAAAATTCTCGTGTCACAGTGTGCGTGATTGAACTTCTCCAAAACGGCTAGACCGTTTTCTGTGAATTTTTTTGACCATATTGAGTAGGTCTGAGAATCGGCCAACTTTTATTTTCATACCCTTAAGTGACAGGGTTAAAATCTCATTAAAAATATAGCAGAACAGTGTCTTCTGGGAAAGCTAGAGTTATATGGATCAATGACTTAACTGTATGGTTGTATTGAATAAAAGTAAATCAAACACAAAACTTCGTGCATGGAAGGCTTTAGTTATATTTTTCCCGGTATCAATATTCATTTTTTTTTGGGTTTCTTTTTAACAACTGTCATGCTGCGACTCCCTAAACCATTGCAAAACAAAACTTAATTTAATACCTATTGTAATATAACGATTTTCAGAGTTTAGACTTAGCATCTGCTATACGATCTTGCTTACTTCTAAATTCATGCTTCCAGGTCAACGGGCTCAGAAATTCGTGACACAGACAAGTGTTTGTGCAATGAATATGTAATCTTGGGTGGTACTACATATACAATAAATGTTGTATAACTTATACTATAATTTTTTTTTTATATTTTAAAGCAAGTCAAGACAATAGTTAACCACATCATATTCTGTTTTTTTTTATTAAAACTTGTTACGCAAAGTTACATTGCTGTGTATAAATAAATATCTAAATGTTTAATAACTTTACTACTGACATCATACTCTGAAAATTTTGTTTGTCTGGTTTAATTAGAACCCAAGGAGGAGGAGGAGCAAGGAAACGATGAAACGCGCCGAAAAAAGATAGGCAGTGCCCTCGCGTTTGACTTTGCTCGTTTTGGCACTCCCGTGACACTAGATATCCTTGAAGAAATTACACAGAAGTACAAAGTCTGCAAACTATACGTTTATGTTAAGGGTGCTAGTCGAAGATACAAATAAATACAAATACTTAAACAGATACAGGAATTAATTTAATAAACACCTAGACCTAGAAATACATGCATCTAGATTTTCACCACACAAATGCCTACCACGTCGAAAATTGAATCCGAGCCTTGCAGTTAGTAATTGAAACCATGTAGGAAATTACTTGCAATGTAATTTGTTTCCTTCGCCAAGAGATTTTGATAATTATAATAACAGCTCGATTTGATAAAGTTAGATATTGTGACCCTAGCGGAGCACGGTTACCCAGTTAGTTAATATTTTTAACATGACGTAGCTTCATATTAAATACTTCTTTTTTTAAATTAGACTGAAAGTCAAGCAAACGGACTTCTTAATGGTAATAAATACTTGTAACACAAAATTGGGAAGCATTGACGTCATGACGACACCAAAATGTAAACGAGGGTTAAAATCTGCATAATGAGTGACACCCGTATATTTTAGGAATACATAAAATCTATATTATGTGCTTAAGATTTTAGGGTCATCAATCGATATTTCTTATTGTAAAAAAAAACTCGTTAATTACGATCGTTATATATAAACCTTGTGAAATTGATCCAAAATTCGGTTGGTTTGGTCTTAGCATAGCCCTATAGTTTGTGAAATGTATCTTGTTACGAATACGAGTTTCACAATACTCCATATCCATCCCGACATCTTCATTCGTTGACGTGAAGTACATGTTCAACTGAAGCCGGCCACTAACATGTAGTAACAACACTGGGTGAATAATGGCTCTTGTTTATTTATATTTGGCCTTTGAACTTTGAAGCAATAATTTGATTACACAGAGCCTCTGTAAAGCTCATGCCGTTTTGTCCTTTTTGCACATTCGGTGAATGTACAGTGCTTTGACTTTGTGATCAATATCATCCGACGGCCGCACATATTGGAGTCGCTTTTTATATTCTGTTCCCTTCTATATTAAATTTATTCAATGAAAATTTCAAAATATATTTAAATTTTAGTCTTTATAATAATAAATAATAATAATAAATCATCTTTATTTCACATAAACCTAGAAGAGGCACTTGTGACGGGTCTATACAATAATAAATCTACCACCGGATCGGAACGCGGCCGCACACTGAGAAGATCCGGCAAGAAACTCAGCGGGCTTGTCTTTTTTTCTTACTTTAAAATATTTTTACAATAATTTATGTATTGATACATTATATTTTATAAGAGATTGGCATGAGGAGCAATTAATCCCAAGCAGTCTTATCTGTTAGATATTCAGCAATGTTATAATAACCTTTTCGATGTAATTTACATTTAACACATTTCTTAAATTTATTAATTGGAAGTTTTTTCATATAAGTGGGAAGTTTATTGTAGAACTGTATACATAGGCCCATTAAAAAGAATTGCTTACTCTGTGGAGACGAGACACTTGCACAGCAAGATTATTTTTATTCCTAGTATTGACACAGTGTATATCACAATTTCTTTTAATTGAACTTGAATTTCTTTGAACATACATTAAATTTTCAAAGATGTACTAGGATGCTACAGTTAGAATTTTGATTTCTTTGAATTTTTCTCTCAGTTAAACTATTGGGCCTAGGTTATAAATTGCCCTTATATCTTTTGTAAAATAAATATAGAATTGACTTCGGCAGAACTCCCCCAGAGAAGAATTCCATATGACATGATGCTGTGAAAATAACTAAAATAAACCATCCTAGCGGATTCAATTGGAAATGGAATGGAATTCTTTGGAATATATAGCTCATTTTTAATAAAAATAAATGAGTTTAGTTACAGGCTGAAGTATTTGAAACAGTCAAAACAAATAAAGTTAAATGATTTAAAAACGGGTAACTAATTAATACTATTGTGTTGTTATTACTTAAATAGTACTTGAATTAAATCACTTTTAAAGAATGGAATGCCAAAAGATGCCAAACTTTGGACCGCTTTTTACGAAAATTGCGCGGACGCAGGAGCATAAAATTTGGCACACTTAAAGTTTACGTGTAGAAGAAGTGCAAAACGCTAATATTTTTCAATAACAAAGCTTATAAAGTAAATATAATCAATAAATAAAACATTATCCACACTACCATGCATTTGACACACACAAACAAATATATTGATGATAACGATAAAAGATCGCAGATGGCGCACTAAAAAGTTTGAAAAAAAATTAGTTGGTCTTAAGAAATAAAAATGGCGTTCTTATCGACAAGCTATTAAAATGTGCTATGGTCGAATTACAACCGATAGGCGACCACTAGTTGAAATAAAAACGACATAATCAAAACATAGATTTGAAACATAGATTCGGCTGCAAACAATACTTCGTGTTATATCTGCATGAATCTAAAGATTCGTACAAACAAAGTTCTTTGACATCTTATATCTTTCGCCTGACGGATTTATAAAATTGGGATACTGTGGGATTCATTTTCCTAACAGGGCAAATATTTTGGAATTCCTTTATATAGAGTTTTTTCATTTATTTTCAAATCAACAAGAATAGTTAACAACATATGAATAATGATCAAAAATCTTCATAATTATTGTAACATCTAGCGAAGTTTTATTTTTTATTCTGTAGTACATTATTAATATTATGTAATTAAAAAGTATTAAGAATCAAAGCGTTTTGAAATTATATCTTATTTTATAAATAAAGTAGAATTTAACCCAAGTACAAGACAATTGCTAAAATAAAAGTACCTAGAAACTAGAAGTTAGTCACAAAGTCAGAGAAGTAAGATAAAAGTTTTGTTGCCACTTATCTCTAATTGTTATTTAATTTGTATTTTAACGTCTGAAATAGAGCATTAATTATTCTTTTTTATTTACAGGTAAGCAAAAAGAAAACTAAATCACACAGGTAAGTTTAGTTTATATATTATTCTAGCTGTTTCCTGAGCCTTTTTCCGGATTTCGAACAAACGCATCTGCTTTCTTGGTCGGCGTTTTCGACAGTTTATCATGTTTAAACATTTTGTTGATTTTAAAGTATGAACATACAAAATCTCTATGACGATTTATATGCAAAATGTACTTCTTAAAGAAAATTCTCGTGTCTCAATGTTCGTTCCCGTACTCCTCTGAAACGGCTTGACCGATTCTCATGAAATATTTGGAGCATTTTAAGTAGGTCTGAAAATCGGCCAACATCTGTTTTTTATACACTTAAGTGACAAGAGTGACTTACCCCAAATTTTTTTACTAAAATCACGTTAAAAAAAGTAGCAGAACAACGTCTGCCGGGTCAGCTAGTAAATTTATAAATTTACTGATTGATCTAACTGAATGCGTTGTTCGCGCTGTAGGTAAAAGGTTTGGCGACTACTAATGCAAATCAATCAACCGCGAGGCTAGGGTTCAATTTAATTTTTTTATTTATTTTTATTTTTGATATTGGAAGGCAAACAAGCAGACAGATTTCCTGATGGTAAGAAATTCACGCCGCCTAGAGACACCAAAGGTGGTAATGAACAACCTGAGGCCGGGATGTTAGGCCTCGAGCAAAAGTAAGCTTACCGGCTACCTTACCCTAACAACTGGAACACGTCATGACGTTATGGCGGCAGGAATAGGTAAGGCGGCGGTACCAATCCGGGTGAGTCGTTTCGAAACTCTGCCACCTAGTCAGATGTCACGGTGTTAGTGACGGCAAGCCTATGCTCGCCTTATACGAGCTGCCTGGCAGAAAGGCAGATGGTCTATTCTCCAAGGAGCCCGTACCAAGACGGGGAGAAAATAACAGCATTTTTTTTAATAACGTAAAGCCATGGTGGACGAATAGATTTAACGTCATCATGATTATATTAACTCCAATAATTTATAGAATCGAAAGGAGTATTGTTGTTTAGTATCAAGATGTGACAGCAATATATTGTGTACTCAGGAATATGTATTCCTGTTCCTGTTTTTGACACATCCAATTTATTAAAAGGAACGACCTCCAATTTCCGTCCCACAACTATTATAAATATAATGGTAACATTTATTTGTCATCATATAAACTTATGGATAAAAATGTTTAGGAATTGCTTATTTGAAAAAGCGAAAAAACTTGCTGTTTTTGTGATAAGGGTTTTTAATTTTTGGTTTTGAAATTATAAATAGATGTTTTGATTATAGTATCCTATATTCAATATTAATATCTAATAGTTTTTGTCACAAATAGTTTGGTTTTTCCCCGTGTTGGTCTGGCTCCTTTGCAGAATAGACCATCTGCTTTCCTGCCAGGCAGCTCGTAAAAGCTTACCGTCACTAACGCTGTGACACCTGACTAGGTGGTAAAGTTTAGCAGCGATTCACCCGGATTGGTACCACCGCTTTACTTATTCCGGCCGCCATAACTTCATGACGTTTTTCAGTTTGGAGGGTAAGGTATCTGGTAAACTTACTTTTGCTAGAGGCCTAACATCCCAGCCTCAGGTTGGCAACGCATCATTACCATCTTTGGTGTATCTAGGGGGCGTGAATTTCTCAACTTCAGGAAAACCGTCTGTTTTTTTGCCTTCCAATATCATAAAAAAATGTGTTAAGGAAATATAATAATAATAATAGTTTTTGTGACAGAAGAAACAAATTTTGAAAAAGAGGAATAAATATCAGACTGGAGATATCTGAACTCGAACCACAGCATTCTGGTTTTGAGTCAGCCCTTGTCATCTTAGATGTTACAATGTTAGCTTACCTTTCTTTGTATTATATTTTTTTTTGCGTTTTTGTATTTTCTTAAAACATGGAAAAAGTGACGTTTAGTAAAAAAAAAATCTATCTTGATCAATTCATCGCCACCGAAACCACCTGCAGACTAAATTTCATGAAAAATCCTGATAATAGGAACTGCTCAAATCAAGATATTAGATTTCTTTTATACTAGCAGTATGCATGTCACTTCGTCAGCATAGAACCCATTTTCATAGAAACTTATAGTATTTTTAGGACTTGAATCCTCAGTAGCTCAAATGGTTAGATCATTCGTCGGCTTGAAATGAAAGGTAACAGGTTCAAATCCTGTCTGGGGTGAAATTTTTCTTTCTTTGAAATTCATAGAAACCTAGTATTTTCCATTGTAGTACTTTAAAGATTGTTGAAAAAATTAGCCTTTGTTAATTCCAGTATGAATATGTCTCTATGTATAAATATCGTTGACAAAAACCCTTAACACAAGCATATAATTTTCACTTACTTTGGGGTTAGATTCACTTTGTGTAATTTGTACAGGAATATTTACTTTCATTCTACATTTTAGTGCTACATCTAGCTAGCTAGCTTTATTACATCTTAGCGTTAATCCCGGCGTAAGACAGAGTCGGCATTCCTTATCTTGCTTTTCCACCTTGCTTCGTCTTAAGTATCTACAAAAGTGAGGTTATTAACTCATACCCTCTTCCACAACGTCAAGCCAACACATTTCATTAGTCTAAAAGCGGCAGGCAAAGCTAAGGAAGGCAGGCGCACTGTACCATAAATACTTGTGTATTCATGAGTATATAGGTAATATATTAAAGGGCCGAACGAAAAGAAATTGAATAAGCTTAGTATAGTTTTAGTTCTTTCATATAAAAATGTAAATTACACGATAAATTTAAATAACTATTCCAAATTGGACGGTTAAAGATCATTTTTGAGAAATCTATTAAATAAATATCCCTGGACAATTCACACAAATTGAATCTAACCCCAAAGCAAGCAAATAATATGCTTGTGTTATGGATTCTAATACATAGAAATACTCAAATAGATACCAGAATATATTTAATAAACATCCAGACCCGGAAATGCAGACATCTAAATGTTCATCACATAAATGCCCGCCCCGTCGGGAATCGAACCCGAGCCTCGCGGTTGGTGGATGTAGTTTGGCGTATACACTAGCCACTCGACCAACGAGGTGGTCCAATAAACAATGGTTGTTTCTTATGAGACGTGAATGCATGCCACGCATATATCAGATCTCATTTTGATATTCAGTTCGAGTTACAAAGAGCCACTTAATGGAAAACGTTCCTGTGTGAACGATACTGTGATCCAGAAGCAGCCACCGCCTTTTGTATCTTTATTACGTTGCAATAATCGTATTTCGGTTAAAATAACACGTAGCCATTATACTGTTCGTCCGATGTTTATGAATGTAAAGTAAGCTAGACAGGTTTGTCAGGATCGTGAGGTCTGGTACTCGATACTCTCTGCCTACTTCGTAAAGGACTTGGCATGAAGATATGTATGTATGATGTTTAATTTACTTAGCTTTTATGTCTTGTAAGAAAAACTAAACATAACGTAAAATGTTGAATTCTGCGGCTTCCATCTCATTATTAACTATTAATTATATTACTTTCAAACAAATTATTTCTATAATTTTGAAAAATTTAGTATAAACTAGCGGCCCGCCCCTGGTTCGCAAGGGTATAAAACATACATCTAAACCGTAGATTAGATATTAGGTTAGATTCAATTTGTGTGACTTGTCCAGGGATATTTATTTATTACTTATAAAAAAACCCTTCCTCTTTAATCTCTTTATCTAATTAAAAAAACCGCATCAAAACCCGTTACGTAGTTTTAAAGATTTAAGCATACAAAGGGACATAGGGACCGATAAAACGACTTTGTTTTATACTATGTAGTGACGTGTTAATATTTTAAACTTATTATGAAACTTGTTGAGCCGACAGATCTTACAATGTCCCTGTTATGAATAGTGATTTTTTTATATATGAAAGGTAATAAGAATTAGTAAAATTGGTTCATCTGTACGCGTGAGATACGATGACTTACAGCCAATGTTAATTATGTATCTCTAAAGATGGATTTCAAGCAATCTAGATAGCTGCTTATATATCCGCCGGCCTATCCTATACCCAATTGCAATATTTATCCTGTCCACAGATATGTTATTGGCAAGCGATAACACAAAAATGGATCAAAATATCAATCTTGGACAGCAAGTTTTGGATTAGGATTGATTATTGATATTGGCCGTAAGGAAATACAGATTAAATTTTATAGCTGAGCCGACGATCTTCGTGCAGCCGTATATATATAAACTAGCGACCCGGCTTCGCACGGTTATATGAAATATACATATAAATCTGCCTCTTCAATCACTTTATCTATTAAAAAACCGCATCAAAATCTGTTGCATACTTTGAAAGATTAATGCATACAAAAACTGAGGGTCAGAGGAAGTTACTTTGTTTTATACTATTATACTATGAAGTGATACATAACTTCTCCTCCTTAGCGGGGTAGGCAGAGGGTATAGATATGATATGTACATATCTAGATATTTTTGATATTAATGAGTAAGTACTCAAATATGATTTGTGAATATCGTAAATCACTTTGCTATAAACATTAATTACTTTCCATTTACAGAAATTTTAAGCTTCCATTTCAAGTAATATAAGTAAGAAGCTTAAGTTAACCTTCGTGTAAAGGCACATGGCCTTGCCTACCCGCAACGAATGAGATATTTCTGTATAAAATGTTTGGACAGAATCTGGTAAAAGCTTTCGGAGATATATGGCACATTTTACCTTGCGATAATAGTCAAGACGTGCTCCGTTACGTTTGCAACTATTACTTTGTAGGTGTTGTTATGTAACTTTTTTGCATTGTGAAATAATGATAGTATATTCTGGTTACGCATTACACGTCTTTTTACCTGCAAAAGCTTATTTTTCAGTCCATACCTAGTTAATGAAGTGAGTCGCCTCTGTAGTCTAGCGGTCAAGGAGTTGGACTTGACTGCATGTGGTCCCGGGTTCGAATCCTGGATCGGGCAACAAAAAAAGAAAATTCGGGTTTTTCAATTTTCTAATAAAAAAATGTTGCACGGAATTGGATATGTGTCCGGTTGGCGATAGGCTTGCCAACTATCACATTGTGGAACTTAGTGTCTTCGGCTAGTCGTGGCAGCCCCGGTTGTGCCTCTGCCTACCTCTTCAGGGATATGGGCATGAAGATACTTATTAATAATAAATATAAAATGAGCAGCGACCTTGTTACTAGTTAGTAAAGTACGTTGCGGCATTGTTATTGTTACAACGGCCTTAGGCCTGCAACAACAATGTCAGTACTCGTCACAGTCGAGTTCCGTGTTAGGGGGATTGTGTAACGAATGTAGTTGAACACGTCTAGCTGTAAAATAAAGACGCACCAATAGCGTCTACATTATATGGTGTTTGAGAGCTACGGTTGTCTCTTTAATAAGAGAGCTGATTGCTTGTTCGCAGCAAATCATAAAATATAAACCTACTACTTAGACGTCACAATTATAATGACGCAATGGATTTGACTTACTTGAGATTGATGTTAATTGTAACGAAGTTCTTTACGGCAGGCTTGGAGGAGATAGGAATTTTGTTGCGCAACCGAACTGAAAAATATGTGATAGTAAAAACCGTAGGAAAAAACCGTGGAATAAAACCGTTAAATGAGACGTGCGCAGGCGCGACAGTCATATACACAAGTGAGTAGTGTGTACCTTTCTCTTTCTCCCTCACTCCACCCCGCCAATGCATAGTATATACTCATGAATTGTGTCGATTCTACATTAGCCGAAGAAACTTCGTTCTTACCTGGTGTCCCACGACACCACATTTTGATTTTTGATTTTTTTTAATGTAAAACCCTTATTTTTCTAACTGTAGCAGTACGGACATAAACAATGCTATCGCTTTCTTTATTGTTGATGTTCGTGTACTCTTTTTTAAAAATAATCCGAACACAAAGCAACAGAGCTCAGCTACTTATGAATGAAAGATACGGACGTTCCAAGTTTGCCCCGTTACAAGTAAAACAACAAACTATGTGTATTTTTCAAAGATAGTGTAGTCGTCTCTGTGGTCTAGCGGTTTGGCGTCGGACTTGACTTCTAGAGGTCCCGGGTTCGATTCCCGGGTCGGGCAACAAAAAATATTAGGAAATGTATATTTTCAACTTTCTAAAAAAAATAACGTTGCTCGGGATTGGATATGTGCCCGGTTGGCGATAGGCTTGCACCTATCACATTGTGGACCTAGTGTCTTCGGCTAGTCGTGGGTGCCCTAGTTGTCCCACTGCCTACCCTTTCGAGGATATGAGCGTGAAGAAGTTTATGTGTTGATTATTATTTAAATCAAACCAACGCTTCCAACAAGCTTTATTTTTTACGAATATCGCAAAATTGGGTGTGTCAACGTACAGAGTTAATTGATTTATACTGTAACTTAATTACAAGCAGGCAGTTTTTCGTGTTTCAGAGTATATGAAACGATGTACATACGTGTTGAGCCATGGATATTTGTATAAATATTTATTTATATTCATTTTATATTTAACCAGCGAACCAGTCCAGTTTCGCTCAAGTGTTAGAAATTGTATCAAAAGTAACGTCCAGAGTTACGTGAAAAGTAACTAAGAATGATAAAGACAAAATCTGTCTTAATAATATTAGTCCTACTGTACAAATATGATTTTTAATAAATCTTATGTAACTGTTTATTGTACGGCGCATCATTTTTTTTAGATTTTGCTCAATCACATAAATATTTTTTTCTTTCGTTGCGTGTAAAGTCGTGTGGTTACTTTCTTTTTAAATCCTGTCATTCCTCGTCGACCGCCAGATATTGCAATCGGCTATAAGAGCACTATTTGTTATTTTTCATATTTTTTGTGACATTCAATTCTTTTTTGTGACATTTGTATTGATATTGTACCACAAAAGCAATTGCAAATGCACCAATTTGCATTTGCATTTGCGTCAGGCAGCCGAGTCACTTGGATAAATCACGATCAATAATATTTTAAAATATTGTACACCCAACCTGTATAATGTTCGTATGCAGCGAATAATTGTACGAGTGCAAGATGAAGAAATAATTCAATAATAAATAATTTAATATTCTCCATCATACTCACCTGAAACTAGTACTTGGAAACTATAAAAGCTGTTGAATTGTAACAAAAAAATATTGAGCGCATACTTTTTACATTGTGCGTATAAAAAGATATCATTGTAGGTGGCAGTTTTGAGTACTTATACAATATACATACAAAATGAAAAAAAGACACATATTACATTTAAATTAATGTCATTTTGCTAATATAAAATAACAAAACGTTTGTCGATATTAATATATGTACTTAAATAAATTGTAGTAACCAAAACTACCATCCAACAATGATATTTTCCTACACGTACATTGCAAGAAGCATTCGTACAGTGTAACATATATCGCCTCTGTGGTCTAGCGGTTCAGGTGTTGGACTTGACTGCACGAGGTCCCGGGTTCGAATCCTGGGTCGGGCAACAATAAGAAAATTTGGTTTTTCCAATTTTCTTATAAAAAAATGTTGCTCGGGATTGGATATGTGCCCGGTTTTTGATAGGGGACACACATTATGGGACTTAGTGTCTTCGGCTAATCGTGGGTGCCCTGGTTGTGCCTCTGCCTACCTCTTCGGGGATATGGAAGTGAAGATACTTACTTACTTACTTACTAACATATTTACTTGTAATATGAACATCTTATTAACCTTGTAAATATTTTTATGTTTTTTGACTCCTTTTAACATTAGGTCCCTTATGATGATCATTATTTCAAATTTTAATTTAATCTTCCCATTTTTTGTCATAATATTATACTGACGTAGTTTAATAACACACCATGAATTATTTTTCATTTGTAACCAATTTTGTTAATAATTCAAATTAAAAATTAGAATGTTTAGCATCATTATTACTTAAACTATTTATCACTTTCTGGTCCAATATGAAGTGGGTCTGTTGAAGAGTACCTATGTCCTCAACAGGACCATTTTCCAACCGACTTATTCCTTAACAGTTATACATCGCATACGAACGTTATACGCGTTGGATGCTCAGTTTCTTAAGATATTATTGAACTTGATATTTATCAGGGTGACTGCTGCAGAGTAGGACATCGCGAATCGAAGACACTACTACCTATTAAGTTTTTGAATTGCCCATTTTTTTAAAAAAAAACCCAACGAAAAGTTTTACAGACTATCTTCCACTAGAGTATATTTTTATGAATATAAGCCTATGGGTTATTCTGGTGTACAAACTATATTCCTTTTTTTTGTGATATTGGAAGACAAATAAGCAGACGGATTTCCTGATGGTAAGAAATTCGCCGCCTAGAGACACTAAAGGTGGAAATGGTGCGTTGCCAACCTTAGGCCGAGATGTTAGCAAAAGTAGGTTTATCGGCTACCTAACCCTCCGATCCTATAAAGATTTAACTAAATCCGTTTAGTAGATTTTGCTGAAAAAGTAACAAACATTCATCCATTCTTACAAACTTTTGCATTTACTTAGGTTATTTGTATAATTAGGAAGCATTTAGCTAGTATCAGTTGTTTTCGCCATAAACCTACTATTATCCAAACAAAAGCTATTGTTTGGCTCGGTATGAAAAATATTCAAACATTTTTAATTATCGTGGATTATTTGTGTCGGTTTTTTATTAATTCGTATTGAATCATTTGTACATTGCTCGAGTAGTTTTTGTACACGCCAATCAATGAAGCTTAAGTTTTTTATTTTTGAGATAACTACCAGAGATATCCATATATTTAATTGGTGACAAACATTCTATATTTGTCACCAATTTGACACTAATTTGTATATTTGTCACGTATTTTTAAAATGCATGATCTGTTTGTCAAGTGTTAATGTATCACATGCATCCTATTTCATTAACATAGATCTACTAGAGTTAAGTTCATCAGATATTTTGTTAATTATTGAAAGATAACAATGGTTGTCTGACGACTGATCTACAGTGATTCATTTATTTTCCGTGAAACACCTTAAGAACGGATGTTGTTATTAATGATTGGATACAATGTTGCACCCATTCACGGTATATAAAAGTTTAATGCTAAGATAAACACTTAAATTGAAATACTAAATATTCAGTTTAATAAATCAAAACATGAAGATTAATTTATTAGTATTATTTTATCAAAAAAATAAATTTAAGCATTCATCCATTTCATTTGAATATAATTTTAAAGAAATTAATAATAAGTTAGTTAAAATAACAAAATAAAAAAGATAACAACTTTCAAATTCAATTTTCCTGGTGTTAAGAGATAACCGTAGCAAGATACCATGGATGTTACAGGTGAGCCGCAGTCTTGTGGCCGGAACGTATGACCTATTGTGAAAGTCTACCGTCTGCCCTACCCTCTGAGTCGAAACATAACAGGTCATTATAGCGGCAGGAATTGGCAAAGCATTGGATTCCAACCCGGGCGAGTTGCACAGCACTCTACTACCAGTTGTTTTGTTAGCGAAGACCTAAACTAAGACCAGTGTTCTGCTTTTACGAGCTGCCTGGCAGAAAGACAGTCGGTCTTTTCTACTCAGCGGACCCGGACCAACATGAAGATAATGAAATTGAAAATGGCAGATAGTAGACAGACTGTTATCGATTCTGGCTGATAGTGAATATTGTTTGCTAATAATTTTGAAGGTATTTAGTGATATTTAAAAAATAACTTGAACTTTAGTTGGAATTCATCCGTCTGGGACAGGCACTGGTATGAAAATGTCTGTGTTTATTGATGTATATATATAATACCTGAATTCGCCTCTGTGGTCTAGTGGTAAAGGTGTCGGACTTGATTTCATGAGGTCCCGGGTTCGAATCCCGGGTCGGGCAACGAAATAAAAATTGGGTTTTTCAATTTTCTGATAAAAAAAATGTTGCTCGGGATTGGATATGTGCTCGGTTGGCGATAGGGTTGCCACCTATCACATTGTGGGACTAAGTATCTTAGGCTAGTCGTAGGTGCCCTGGTTGTGCCTCTGCCTACCTCTTTGGGGATATGTACAGTACATTACAGTTACAATATCTTAAACTAGCATCAATATCACAAATAAATAAATTTACTTGCAGTTAGATTAACTTGTGTAGTTTACCCAGAGTTATTTATTTGTGTGTTTAGTTATAAGCTAGTTATCATTTCCAATAATTATATTGAAATTATGATGATATTGCTAGTTGGAGTTCATTGACGTTGTGTGGCACACCTAACAAAATGGAGGCAAAAGCTGACCTCTGTTACGCCTGCGCTCAACCAGAGGCCGCCATGCCATATACTTACATATTGCAAAATGTATGTAATAAATTCCATTGAGGTAACTCGCAATGTATTATTAAATGAAGTCCCTGTCGTCCTGTCATGTCTAGCGGCTAGTATCGTTAGTCTTCCTGTTTTTATTGCATTTCGCAGGAGACAGCTTCAACTTATGAACAGCAAAGTTTAAGTCAAAGGTGGCATATACTTAGTTTAGTCATATATTCTCAATTTAATCCTTAATTACTATGTCGCAAGTCGAACGTGACAAACACACATTTTCTAATTTTTATTATTAATTAAGTAATTTTAAAATTGCAACAATTTTAACAAATTCATAGTTAATTTAGGCACAATACTCACTTCACAAATTGTATCTATCTCGAACAACGATTCATTGTTTTTGTTAAAGTAGCTTAAAAAGTATCTTCACGCCCATATCCCCGAAGAGATAGACAGAGGCACAACCAGAGCACCCACGACTAGCCGAAGATACTAAGTCCCACAATGTGATAGGTGGCAAGCCTATCGCCAACCGGGCACATGTCCTATCCCGAGCAACATTTTTTATTTATTAGAAAATTGGAAAAACTCAATTCTCTTGTTGTTGCCCGACCCGGGATTCGAACCCGGAATGCAGTCAAGTCCAACAACTGAACCACTAGACCACAGTGCTAAAATTAATAAATGCTACTATTCCATTTGTTATAAGCCCTGATCAAACTGTAAGCTTGTGTCTAGGATTCTTTAGTATAAATTTAGTATAAATTGTTATCTCATCCTGCTTTCACGTATTTCTATTATGATTCAAAAACTAAAGGAGGAGAAGCGTGTTTAGACAATTTATATCACGGCCCAAAATATTAAAAAAAAAGTATCTTTACGCCCATGTTCCCGAAGAGGTAGGCAAAGGCACAACCAGGGCACCCACAACTAGCCGAAGCCACTAAGTCCCACAATGTGATAGGTGGCAAGCCTATCGCCAAACGGGCACATATCCAATCCCGAGCAACGTTTCAATTGGAAAAACGCAATTTCATTTTTGTTGCCCGACCCGGGATTCGAACTCGAATTATAGTTATATATTTTGCAAAAAGTCATTTCTATTAATTAATAGTGTAGTACTAGTACTCGATACTCTCTGCCTACCGCGTAACGGACTTGATATGTATGTATGAACATACATACATACATATCTTCACGCCAAGTAATAGTACATTACATTTGGTAATAGTGTAGTACCAAAATGGTGAAGTGCCCTCCCCCCCTCATTTGTAACTTCTAATATAGGAGAATAATAAAACTAAATAAAGAAATATATGATGCACATTACCGTGTAATCTTCCACTGGAAATTGGTTAACGTGTGTAGTTTTTTTAATTGGTCATAAATTACTTAACTGCATATAGGTACATAAAACCTGAATCATTATTTTCTACTAATGAATCTGTGATAGGTGCCTAATAACAAAATTTAATCAAAGTTACCACGAACTTAAAGAACTTTTATATTATATGAAATACTGCTACGTAACCCTTCGTGGGCGAGTTCGATTCGCACTTGACCGCTTTTTATCTTAATTTCTTTGTTGAAACCAACAAGGTTTCCTCTGTTTTGCTAAAAATATTAGTTCTTAGGTTACGTGGTCTTTTATTTTAAGAAAGCATTTTGCCTAATTTTCTTTCCTTTTCTAATTTTCTAAAATAAACAAACCACCATGTTGTAAATTTTAGTAGAGGTTACAAGAAATTACGAGTATGTGCCAACAATTATAAAATATAACTAAGCGTTCCTAATAAGGGTTGAAGATGCTAAAAATACCGGAATACACGATTACAAATTTTTGTGTAATATTATCATTATTTCAATCACAAAAACATAGAAATTTTGAATATTTTCTAAATAGGCAAGGCCATTGTCGTTAGTGGAAGCAAGTGCAAGCAAAGTGTGAATGTTAATTAAATTAATTTTGGCTCTAAGTCTTTTATTTGACTGCACATCTGCCGTGCTCGAATGTAGACTCCAGTTGCAGGAAATTTAATATTGGCAACATTCAGTCAAGATTTAATTTGTGACCATTTCGATTCCTTTGATAAATTCCTGAATTTAGTATTTTGGAATAAGATCACACTTTAGTCGCTTTAAAATTTTTAAATGGTTTTGTTTTTGTATTGTTTCTTCTTCTTTCTTATCAAAGCAAAGAATATTCATGACGAATTTTGATCTGAATTTTTGACAACGCTTTAAATCAATTTCTCTTAGACATTTACTTAAGAATAATAAAATATTTATTTTACGTAGACCACACAAAGTTTTTTTAACGCGTCTATACAAACATATATCTACGCGCCACGTCACAAACGTGACAGCTCGCTGAGAAGATAAGGTCAAAGAATCTTAGCAGCCACTTTTAAGTTTACAAAATATATTACAATCATACATTATATTATATTTTTAAACAAAGAAACACTTGTACTGTTTTACGTATCACTCATAATTTAATATTTTGTAAAGAGCCTACCGGTTTCGCTTCTACAGCATCATCTGGGCTAAAACTTAAACTGTTTCAAAAGCGCCGACGATGGAAAATATCAAATGTATTATATTATGTGTTGGTACGAGGAGCAAATCTTCACACATTTTTGTTTCTTGTATATTCTGGAATGTTTTAATGTAACTGCACAACTTAAGTGTGAGAAATCAATTGAGTACTACGTATGGTATTGGTGATTTGAGAGTTATGAGACGAACAGCCAGGGCTTGGATCCATTTGGATATCGCCCAGTAACATAAATAATTATGTTAATATGCGCCGTACATGTATTGAAAGATCAGAAAAACTTTAATATTTTTGAATAAGACACTGAACTGAACAACAATATCCCCACAACGCTAGAAAGACTTGAATCAAATATAAAATATGTTGTTACTTAACATCATGTCATGGC
>NJDD01005238.1:158390-171770 GCA_002245505.1 Calephelis nemesis
TGTGCCAACATAAACGTTGTCATTGCAATTCAGTAAACCCCTACGTCTCGCAATATACCGACGGTTGTTACCTTCGATAAAATTGATTAACAACATTGTATAATATAAGACCTTTTCAAACATTTTTCTTGGCCCCGTTTGCGTGTTCCTTTATTAAATATTTATCCTTAACTAGCTACCCCGGCGAACTTCATCCAACCCGTTCCATTTGTATGGAAAAAAATTAAATGTTGTTTTTTTCCAAATATATATTTATTTGAGGAATATGTGTGTTAAAAAGTTGTTACAAAGATATTTAAGAATACAACATATTTACCACATTGTGGTGTGCAAATATTTAATTAATATATAAGGAGGTACATATTTATATAAAAATATACATTTAAATCGCAGCACTTATTTACATTTTTAATAAACATTTTATTTATTTATAAACATAAGTTTCATAATTTATTATAATTAAATTAAGAGGTAGATTAATTTTTAGTACTATCTACCGTACACTAGTTTTCTCGCAGTTTTTCCCCTTTTCTTAGCTATTAAACCTTCTCTGGACTTGAACAAATAATTGAAAACCAAAATTAGTCAAAATGGTACAGTCTGTTTCGTGTTTTAGCGAGACTAACGAACAGCAATTGATTTTTATTAATAGATTTAGCTTCTAATCTCGACAAGTTGTCGAATGTATATCGAACATCGATTTATAATATGTCACAATTATCATTAAATTTAACCATTTATAGATAACCTATAAAATTTAACCCAAGTTGTGCAATAACCCTAACATCATAAATTTTAAAATCAAAATCTTAAAAATCTTAAAATCAAAATTTAGATTTAATTAAAAGATATAAATTATTAAGCAATTAAATACTAGCTATTGAAAGGAATAATTTTCATAGACATAATATAACAATGTAGATCAATATATGGAGAGATAAAAGGCTCTTCTAGATCTTAATTAATAATTCAATCATTTTCTGGAGCTCACATCCGGACATGAGTCTACTTCCGGGGGTGCATTGTTTGGTCGGCACTCACTCTGTCAGTCGATGCGGGCCCAGATGCTATTTCATTTAGATCTTTCACGTGAATATCTATAATACTTTCTACATTTGTTGCTATGATTTATATATTGTGTACCACGTTGTATCTAAAATTCTTTTATCAATTAAAAATTATAGATCTAATCCGCAACACAGAAATAAAGAACTAGAAATCCGGAATGCACAGGAACTTGGTGACAAAATTTATAGCTTTTTGGTGATACAATACGTAAAATGGCTAGAATCAACTCACAGAATACCTCAAATTTTGAGGACTGAGTCAGTAAATCCTATTAATATTATAAATGCGAAAGTTTGTATGTATGGATGTATGGATGTATGGATGTTTGTTACTCTTTCACGCAAAAACGACAAAGCCGATTACGATGAAATTTGGTATGTAGGTAGCTGAAGACCCAGAATAACATATAGGCTACTTTTTATCCCAGAGTTTCCGCGGGATTGGGACTTACGCGGGTGAAACCGCGGGGCGCAGCTAGTAAGTCATACTATCATTATCATCTGTGCTATTAAAGAATGTATGTATTTATTTCCAAGAAAAATGTTGTATTATGCTAAATATATGTATTATGCTAAAACGTTATAAAATCATTTAAATGCAACAATTAAAATGACCTTGATTCCAATATAGCAAGTATACAAAATACTTTTTTTAAGTATAATCTAAAAACCAACTATCGGATCTTCATTAAATTTAAACGAGACTAACTGGAAAATTGCTTGCTTGTAGAAATCAAAATTCATTCACTTAGTAAAAGTTATGAGCGTGGCATTGTGTAAAGTCGAATTAAATATATCCTTTTTGGAAGTTGATTGATAGATATGTAACATTTTCTTGTTTAACCATCTCGAGGCAATCATTTTAATCAATGTTGTAAACAGCGTATCGATAGATCAAAGATATTGCAAGTTGCATACACGCTGACCCAGATAGGCTATTGGCTTAGTACTGGCCGGAACAAATCGAACAGTTATCTGCTTTGTCCGTATTCATGTAAGCTCGATCTGAGGCCAGGCTAAGAGAGAATTCAAAGCTGATACAGTCTGCCAAACTTGTTTGTGCAGTAAACAAGTATTCATCAAAGTGATCTTTGATTGTTACTGGATGACAGAGTCATAGCTTCTATCTCTTGCCCTATCTGTATTTATAACTACAGCGCTAGCCATTGTCGTGTTTCGATCGGGTGCCTGAGCTAACTGTTATCACAGCATCGTGTTTTCCCCGAGTGAGCTATTTGATTTCTAAAACGTTATCTCTAGCCATTAGAAAGATTGTCTGCCTGTTCCTACTATAAACACAATACCATACTTATATAAAATTCTAGAGAAAATAAACAGCGGAAGTAGATCGGTACTTTAATCGTCTAAACCTTAAAGTACTTAAGCCTTGGTTTATTAATAAGACGGTAAATGTCTGTTTTAAGTAAATTAATTTTTGATTAACGCCTACATTAATAATTTAACTTTTGTCAGTTATACTGATGACAGTGATTTCAATTAAACATATATTTTTGCAACGTAAAATGACACATTTACTGCACTATAATAATTGTTCTTACTGCGTAATATTTTTTTTTATTTTTAATAAAGTGAATTTTTACAATAAATTTTGTCTAAAAAGAATTAAGTCTGTTACGTTTTTGCTTAGCTTGCTTTTTCCCAGTTAATATTTGTATTCCATTAGAACTTTCTACAATATTATTATCTTAATGAAACGAATTTGTACTGCCGACCTCGAGTTTTTTTACACGTTAAGCTAAACCATTTTATTAATATATAAATAACATCTCGGCAAATTTATTAAGTTGATTTAATCTCAATGAATGCAAATTATACGAAAGTACATATTATGGGTATTAGTGTTAACTAATATCCATAATATCCACTAATTCATTTAATTAACAACCAAACTACTAAATACTAACAACAATACCTATCACACATATGTCTGGCCTGTCGGAAATTGATCTAGAACCTCGAGGATAGTCAGTGATTTAGACGTGTAAGCTGATCCCTCAACCTACAGCTATAAAATAAGGTTAAGGAACGTTTCGCACTAATGTGTTATAAATAACCCTCGCATTAACAGCCTTGAGCTGTAACAGCCTATCTACAAAAACCGTTTACGCGCGTAGCCACGTAGCGCGTAGCAATTTAGAAACTGTCCACAAAGGGCGTAAACGCGCGTAGCTACGTAGCAAGGGACGTAGCGTTCCGTGCCTGTAGACTCGAATACAGCGGTTGTGTTGTCGCTTGTATACCGTTGACGGAAACGTCTTAAACACGGAGAAAGTCAACGATTTAGTATCTTCACGCCCATATCCCCGAAGAGGTAGGCAGAGGCACAAACAGGGCACCCACGACTAGCCGAAGATACTAAGTCCCACAATGTGATAGGTGGCAAGCCTATCGCCAACCGGGCACATTTCCTATCCCGACCAACAATTGGAAAAATCCAATTTTCTTTTTGTTGGCCGACTTGGGATTCGAACCCGGGACCTCATGCAGTCAAGTCCAACACCCGGACCACTAAACCACAGAGGCGATAAACGATTTAGCCTACAGCAAAAGCTACAGATTCCATAACATTTACGCCTAAGGTACATTTTACTCTTTTTTAACTTTATCTATAAAAATCTGCGTCGCAGTTATTGTGCTCTATTTTGAACTAAACAGTATATACACATGCTATTAACACGCGCGTAATTCTGGATGTATCAATGATACCCAACGTCTGTCAGGCTCAGAAATTGCTACGCATCATCTGGACGGTTTCTTTGTAGCTTACGTATCTCATCTACACGCGTAGAGCTACGCGGGTAGATTTATGCTCGCTCTTTGTTAAGTATTTTACCTATAACAATTCTGACACTTTTCCTTTATATATAATTCAAAGTTCATATAAACGTAAAGTTAAAGCTACTCTATATTTAAGTAAACGTGATTATCATATATTTGAAGAGCAGCATTTAATTTCACAAGATCGAGCAAAAATAATCCTCGTTAAAGAAGACACAAACAAATGGCTCACCGCCGGTCGAAAACAGCTGATAGAAAGTCAGCCTTTAAGTCATGGGTAATCTTTCTCATTAAAATTAAGTTTATTGTTTCTGTAAAGGTACTAATAATTATTTACCTGATTCTGAAAGGCAATAGTCAAAAATACTACGGAATAACTAGTGGAGCGGAGGTCTGAATTGACAGTAGTAAGAGATACGAGATACCTAATATATAAAATTCTCGTGTCATGGTGTGCGTAATTAAACTCCTCTGAAACCGCTCGACCGATTCTCTTGAAATTTTGTGAGCATATTGAACAGGTTGGAGGATCGGCCAACATCTATTTTTCATACCCCTAAGTGATAGGGATGACCCACCCCAATTTTTTTGCTAAAATCACAATAAACGTATAGCAGAACAACGTCTGTTGGGTCGCTAGTATTTCGTATAAGAATCACAGTTGTTTCTGTCTCTGTTTTCTGAGTCTTTGGACTACAAATACTGAAAAAATACTAAGAAAAAAAAACGAATGTTCTCTATACGTAATGTCAATGGACTAGCCTAAATAGTTCGTAACCATTATTCGTGTTGCTCTTTATTGATTGTGATCAAATGAAGAAGCTGGTTTTAGGGAGTCGCAACCCAGCAACGAGAAAGATAGTCCAAAATGCGACCTTGGATTGTTACCTTACTTACTCCTGTTGCCATAGTCAGTGCTAGCAAATATCCCATTCGTACTGAAATTTAGGGTGTCTAGCTGTTGCACATAAGGCCATTAACCAGGTCACAGGATCACGGCGCTCCCGCATCCACACCAATATAGGCGACCCTTTCCTATCTATTTCCGTCAGGAGAGCAGCCTACTTGTTCTCTATCTAATACGATAAATTAATTGTCATTAAATTAGTGTAAAAGCACTTGAATATCATTTATTCTAGTTTAAATATCTTCTCATTTATGGTCTGTATTTGGTGGATATTAAAAACAGTACTCACTAAATACCCTCACTGTAACACCAATAGTTTCATAAAAAAGCTTGTAGTTTATTGCTACAACATTCTAAGCGGGTTTGGGTTCATACTTCGAAAACTTATAACCACTTTTCTAATGATGTGGGGACTAAGATTAATTTCCAAAACTTTAACAATAAGTATAACCAGCAAAATACGTTTATACGTTTTCCCTTTTTTCAAGGAAATAAATTGTTGTCCTTTCATCTCTACAAATTAAAAACATTTTACTACTAACAAAAGAAAGGCTAGATTAATTAAGCGAAGAAGGCTTATATGACAAGGGTTTTTGAAACATAAATTAGCAAAAGACTTGATCGGTATCGTGTAGTACTAGGCTGGCATTACGGGTCACACGGGCGCCGCGGCGCTACCCACCCGCAGGCGCGCGTGCTCCGAACATGGCCGAGGGCGAGAGATCGTTCCACTCCGGATCGTAACGAAGTTTGACGATTGCAACCACCCTCCGTCGTTCTCGCTGGAACCAGTCGCAGTGAGAGCCGCCAGGGCGTTGGAACAGTTCCCTGTCTGCCCTGTGCTCGGTTATGTAACTCTGTAAACTTATTTATTTATTAACATTAAAAATAATCATATTCATTTGTGATAAAAATTTGATGACTCTGATCAACATTATCTACCTTAGGGCTATATGTGCAAAAGTGATGTGTAACACCGCCTACACTCGCGGATATAATCATCGAAACAGGTTTATCGTTTCGTTTGGAAATTGTTGATTTCATTTGTATTGTTGGTACAAGCTTCCGATTAATTGAAACATATTGTACAATTGTGTTGTTAAAGTCATACAATTGCGAATGTGAATATTGCGTTTCGCTTTAGATTGCATATATGTGAATAAATAGATGGCATAGTACATTTAAATTATATGTTTGATAATTTTATAACGTACTGCTATAACATATGAGATAAAATGGTAAAAATGAAGTGAAATTTGTCGCAATGCAGGACCCTTGTGTGAAATCGTCCACACACACTCTAGCCGCTCATTCGAAATACGTAATTGCTACCTCCGTCGATACAATTTTAATTGAAACGGTAGCGTTTATTTCTCTTATTGGTAATTTTATTTAGTTACTTATAACAAATGACCAAGGCAAGAAAAAATATATTATTTTCTATTTGTCTACTTCAGCACAAAATGATAAACTGTTTCTTAAAATTACTTATTTTAATTAAACTGAACATAGGTGTTGATTAGCTTTAGATATTACGAATTCATGTATGGATACGAAAATTGATTACTAAAGATTTAAGATTAAAACTTTTCAACGTTATTATTTTCATTAAACAGGTTTAAATGAACTGTTAGTAGTAAACTAATAAACATCAAAGTTAATCTGTTTACTAAAAAGCAATAAAAGTTACAGAGTTAGCAAACGTAGCCGTAACAGTGGGCTTGTTGCTTAATCCCACGAGAGTTTTATTTCTCTTTTGCAATGAAACATTTATTTCTATGTTAATTAACTTGATATCGGTTTTTTAAACTGCTTCAGCTTATGACGTTTATTGCTGCCTAAATTAATTATATGTATTAATCTTACTAGCTGTTTAACGAACTTCGTCAGCGAAGAAAAGTTATTTTTCAAATGAAATTTAATTCCCTATGTAGCCCTTTGGCGGTTGCCTTTTAAAAAAGTAGACTTTTTTGAAATCGCGACTTTGACTATATGCATAATTAGTTTTATCAAAATTGGATCTGTGGTTTAACCGTGAAAGCGTAATTAATAAGAAAAGAAAGAAAGAAAGAAAAATTTTTATTTGCGGAATATGAGTGTTACAAAGATGTTACAAAATTATTTAAGCGTTTCAACATATTCTACCAACTTGTGGTGTGCAAATATTTAATAGGTTTTAATCAAATTACTAATTTTAATTATTTAATTACAATCTACAACACACTGTATTTTGTATTTATTATAAGATCATTTATTAATACAACAATTTTTAGAATGTAAATTAATTTATCCCTGTCTACCATAAACTACCACCGTTTCCAAACCTAGCCAGACAGGAGAAGAAACGGCGAAACAAACTCCTGCGTACCCGACATTCTGCAATTATTAATCATATTAGAAATACTAAATTATTTATTCTTATCTCTAATAGACAGACAGATCTACGTATTTATAATAATACTTAGCGGGTATGGATATGGATTTATGTTATTTAAGAATTAAAATGTCGTTATTTAAAATGTATGAATTTGAAATATAAATTAACTAATCGACGTGTTCAAGATAAAATTTCATATTATTTTGCTTTTTTTCATTTCATATTATAAATTTCATATTATTAAAGATTTTATTTTAAAATTTGCATTATGTTTTTGAAGTCAAACTTAAACTAGAAGCACGCCGTCTTTTTCGGTGAGTGCAATCAAGTCGTCCTTTTCGAATAGGTATATAAATTAGATCAATTCTACATTTTTATGGAGTTCGCTCGATTTCTCTATTATCAAACTGATTTGGTGCTTGGCTTGTTGCACCTTGGAAATATGTTTAAATCTTTTACCTATTGACGAAATAACTTAAAAATACAAAAACTACTTGACATGAACCTCCTATTTTCAAATTGAAATCCGATTAAGTTATCTGTAAACTTTTCTTTTTGCTGTATATCTAAAAGAGCTAACTCAGATATATTGGATGCTCTGCTTCCTTTGTAACTTAAAAGCGAGAAGTACAAGAGCACTTCGCGATCAGCTTGTGCAGCTGCACATTGAAGAAATTTATAAGCCAATATATCATTTGTAGGTCGCGAAGTTGAGATGATAAATGGCAACAAGAGACTCGATTATGTTATTAGCAGTTGGTGACAGCTTCTGAAATATGGGATACCCATCTTTTTCCTGTTTATGAACAAAACAGTTCATCATATATACACCACGTTTCATTTTTTAAATACAAACGATTACTATTCGTTTCATTCTTTAAAACTTAAGAATTGATAAAATTAAATTGTTTTATTTTTAAAAGACATCAAAGTAGGAGATTATGAATTTAACTGTTTGTTTTTTGTATGTTTAAAATACGATTACTCTACTAATAACGAAAAGATTTAGACGTTTTTTTTTTATTTATGTTACTTTTGTTAAGATCAATCGAATATTATCCGATTGTGGTGTCAAGAGTCTCCGAAACCGGCGTGTTTGTATGAAAAGGGTAATGAATGTGAAGGAAGCAAGACAGGTTTGTCAGGATCGTGAGGTCTGGCACTCGATACTCTCTGCCTACCCCGTAAGGGACTTGGCGTGAAGATATGTATGTGTATGTATGTATGTTACTTTTCCTAGGTGGTAGCATTTAAAGTTGATCAAGATCTGACAAGTGGGTTTTGAGTTATTTTTATTTAAGTATGTATTACTAGCAGTTACCCCGTGGTTTCAGCTGCGATACATTGAAAGGTATCCTATCTCTTCAGTTGAATAAAACTGCAAACGGTGCGTTATTTTGCTTAAAGTCGGTTAGGATCAGAGTCCATCACGGACAAACAACCTGACGAATAATTTGTATCATATTATATTAGGCTGTATGTCTAGATAACGAGGTAATGAAAATGTGGTCGGTTATTTGGTGTTTTGCTGATTATTTATATTTTTCACTTTAACATTAATGAGGTTCATATTTTAAGAGAAACTAGTACTTAAACTAACAGGGAGTAGCTAACTTTAAGAATCCGTAAAGATCTTCCGTATATACTATAAATACATTATGTATTTATAGTATCCACGTAGCTTCCGATCGTAACTTCGTCCTATGACGATAAATTATATTTATTGTTCATGAACCGAAAAACTAGAATTTTTATGAAAAAGTTGAATTAAAAATATGAAAATTTCCACAAAAAAGCAGAAACCTAAAATATAACAAGAAGTTAAAAATCTAATGACTTGAGTTGGTTTTCAATATATAATGCCAATACAAACGAACCAACTGTTACAATTTCATTGACTTACAAAAAACCGCAACATGTCAGGCGATTTTTTTACGAAATGTTGAAATCTTCTCAAAATCTTAAATTGATTAACACATTTTTATGGTAAATTATGGATAATATTATAATACGTTTATTTTAGCGAACTAATACAGATTTTTTCCACTTTTTTGAAAAAATATATTCTACTAAAAACATAACATGCTAGAAAACAATAAAATATATAAAATGAAGATTTTATAAGTATATAAGTTATTAAAAATTGCCACAGCTAACCGTCTCAAGTAATAAACAAATATAAATCTAGATTTAAGTATACAAAAACTATGCCTAGAGTAAAATAAGAAGATTTAAGTACAAGCAAAATACATTAACTTAAAACACAGGAAATTTTTATACAAAAAAAATACAATAGCGTTTGCTGAAACAGACAAATTGTAAATTTTAATAATTAATTTAAATTTGTTCTATACAAAGACGAAGGAGATTTTTTGCGTGCGTTCATTCTCTCGTGCTTTTTTTGTTTTTTAAGTGACGTAAGCACCTTTGAAATAACTAATCTGATTATAATTTTAAACACACCACACTAACTTGAATATGTAGCACCTTGCGATATTTTTTCACATAGAACATATTAAAAATAGATTACCAAGGTGCTCCCATTTTTTAAATTACTCAAGTATTTGTTGGTTTTAGTTTACTGGTAGCTTTCTAATTAATAAAGTACTTAATTATTCCTATTTAATAAACTACCTTGAAAGTAAATAAGAAAGTTACTATTTGATGTAGTTATGATAGTTTGTAATATTGCTTAGAGCTCTAGTATAATATAGTTTCACTAAAATCACTGCTGCAAGAATGAACAGTATTTTTAAGTAAAGGAATATTGTCACCGTTCTCAACTTTCTTAATGCAAAGTTACCTGAAAGCCACGGCTATTGGCTGGTTCGATAAAAGACATAATGCTTTTCATTCGTTCAGTAAACGGGCGATTTTCCATTACAGTAACAATATGTCCCTATTACACAAGTAGGTATCGAATGCAATTTGTCATTTAGTAGGATGTACGTCACACGATGTCGGCACGATATTCCAAATGCAATGTCGCTTTGTTGCGGCGCATCACGCCCTACTTCTCTTGGGACGTGCCAGCTGTTAGCGTAATTAAAACGTGACTAAACTTTAAGATATCTGATTATTATATTACATTTGGCTGTTCCCCGCGGTTTTACGTGCCTTTTAAATGTATTTAGCTTCAAGTGTAGACAACAATTTTACTGACGAAAAAAAACAGCTTTCTTATCAAGCGAGACCATGCAACCATATTGTTGAATAAAAAACAATATTTAAGAGTATATTAAACAATTGAAACGATTAGAAAGCATAGCAGTGTACTTGTAAATGAAACAAATCAATGTAATCGTTTCTTTATTATATATTTTATATTACCAGACGAGAATTCGAAAAATAGTTAAAGCACTGTCTTGGTTGGTTTTCCGATTTTTTTAGCACAAGACTGAGCCAAATTACATTCCTAAATGGATCTGTAGAAAATGTGTTACCGAGTATATGCTTTGATGAATTAAATAAGACAAATAGTTAACATGTGATAACATGGCAACTCATTTTGATAAAAATTAACAGGTTTTCATTAACAGTTTTGAAATAACAATTTTATAATAATATGCTAAAATTACACTAAAATGCATTTAATGGAAAATTTAGCTGATTCAATATAGATAAGAGCTTATTAAGAAGTTAAACTTATTCAATTTTGGTATAAGGATGCTTGAAATAATTAAGTTAGGCGAAGTCTAATCGAAGCACTTCTGCCGTAAATCTATTTGTAGTTTCATTTCAATAACTCGTCCAACGTTAAATAATTAAAACATTAAAATTTTGATAATTTTTGTTCACACAACCAAGTTTCGTACGTAACATGACTTACTACTTAATAACTACATATATAACTAATATATAATATATTTGTATAGTTATTCTGGGTGATAGGCATTTCAAGTAATTCTTTTGTTTTGCAACTACTATGGCGGGTGTGTTATCCTGCTGATATAGGACCGGTTCCTATGTTTGAGAAACGAGTCGTTTTGCTTACGAATGGATGTTTTTTGTACAAATAGTACAAAATCTGACTACAGTCGTTCGTTTTCGATTATTGACTCTAAACATTTTTTACTGTTACTTTTAGGCAAACTATAAATGGTTATACTGACGGATTACGGTTCGTTGATTACAGGAACCCGGCTATAGATGACATATTATGTTGACCGCCTCGTTGGTCGAGTGGCTAGCGTACTCGCCTAACTGCATCGACGAATCGCGAGGCTCGGGTTCGATTCCCGACGGGGGCAGGCATTTGTGTGATGCACATTTAGATGTCTGCATTTCCGGGTCTGGGTGTTTATTAAATTTATTCTGGTATCTATTTAAGTATTTCTATGTAATAGTATCGTTGACTAACACCCATAACACAAGCATATAAGTTGCTTACTTTGGAGTTAGATTCAATTTGTGTGACTTGTCTAGAGAGATATTTATTTATTTATTGACTTGATATGTGATAAGATGAAATTATGATAATTGGGCATAAATAGAACTTCGTAGAGGGCGTAGGTGTTGATCACTGTTTTTATCGTAAGATGCTATAACTAATTTAATGATACAAACTGCTTCGTATCACAATTTATTTTACGAGGTTATTGACATTTTGGCTCGTTCATATTAAATATAATTGCAAAAAAATTATTCATTTGGTCGAGTAGGTAGGTACTAAGTGTGCATTAAACCATTTTGCCTGTTTTTTCTACGTAACAAATATTAGACATGAAATTAGAGGTCGACCTCAACTGAATAACGATTTCTCTTAAGTTTAAAAATAACTAGCTTCTAATAGAAAAGTTCATTTGAATAATCAAGGAAAAATATATACTTACTTTTCATTTTTGTACTATAAGTTAATACGGGTACAAAACATGTATAGGCCATTTGGTTCAAAACATATATTTTAAAATAATATACAAAACGAACCAATAAAAAGCTTTCAAAAAACTAAAGCCTTTTCAATAACGTAAGACGTATTTCATGAAACATTTTAATAACACAATTGAACAGTATGTTATACTAGCTTACCGTGTAGCTTTTATAAACAATTTTACGTAGATATGCGGAAGAGACTTAAATAATCCATATCATAAATATTTTGCAATCATAAAACTGTTTTGAGTGTGATAAGAGCAGTGATAAAAATGAATTCAAAAGATGAAAAGTTAACTCTATGAACATGTGACAAAATTATATATCTGAATTTTGGGGCCGCACTTGAAGAAAGCCGAGGATTTCTTTGATACCCGTGATGAGGTGACGCTCGCGAGCCGGCCGCTGACGCCACTCCTCGCCAATGATGGTGGAGACGCACCGTGCGCCGCCGCCCCGATGTGCGCGTGCGCTGGATGCGCGTACCAAGCCTATATCTGCTTCAGCGCCACCCTCGCTCGCCGGAAGTGGCACAGTGATGCACCTTCGCCGTCGACGACACAAGACTGTCCACTTTGGAGATAATCTTCTTATGCAAGTGTGCGCCGACCGCGCGCACTTAGCAGCGCTCGGAGCGAGAGTACCAGATATTTCATTTTGCCACAAATCCCACACAGGTGTGCGTAAGGGAGACGCGCAGTTTTGCTGCATAGCACACCATTGTTGCTTAGCTGCTAGTGCTTTAGTTGCTTTGTCGTCCAATGAACGACCGAGACCGCACAGAGAGAGAAGTGCAGACTCGCATTCAAGTGGTGGAGAAACTACAGAGAAAGGAGATGGAAGCAGTGGATCTGCAGCAAAGGAACCGAAAAAGAAATCGAAACATCACCATCACCACCACCACCATCATCATAAAATACATAATTGTCCATTTCATGGTGTTGCCCCTCCTCCAGAGGAAGAAACTCAGGAAGAGAAATCACTTGTACCTAAAAAGACAGTTTCACCGTATCTCTATATCCCCAGTAAACTAGAGCCAAATGTCCAACAACTGTTTAGTTTTATAGAGAGCGTTTTGAGTGCGTGGGCAGCTGAAGAGGGGTTAACAAGTACCGGTGAATATTCTGAACCAGATGAGCGTATAGTTCGTCGACGGAAACTACATAAATACAAAAAACGGACAGATATATTAAACATTCGACGAATAGCCTATGAAGTATCCATATTACACGGTACGAAACTTTTGGGTAATGTCAGATACAGGCACTATCACTGGAAAGGAACTGCACAAACTTGCAATGAAGCATTTCTTAGAAAGGTTCGTATTATCAATGTTTATCTCTTATAAAAGTATACAT
>NJDD01005238.1:185075-195921 GCA_002245505.1 Calephelis nemesis
TGTGGAATGTTCTTTCTAAGTACCCACAACGTGACAGCCTTTTACGAGCTGCCTGGCAGGGTAGGCAGAGGGTCTATTCTGCAAAGGAGCCCGGACCAACACGGGAAAAATTATACAAGGGGCTTAGACCGATATTGGAAAATATTGTTAATGCTAATTGGAAAAAGGTAATAATAGAAAAATTGTTTTAAAATATTATTTCATCTGATATTCTAACTCAAGTACCCTCTGTCAAGAGTTAGCAATTTTTAGGTTTGTTAAATGGAGCTGAAGTGCCGTACCGAAGACGACAGAAATATAATACATGGTAAAGATAAAAATATAAATGTTTAACCTTCTGAATTTACTTTTATACCTACATCTATTGAAAGCTATAAAACCGATCAGTGTAATGAAATGAAAATACATGAAATTAAAAGAGAGACTAAAACGAGTTGGTAATGTTGTCAAAAATAAAAAACTATATCATTGAAATAATTGTATCGCACCTTCAGTAATACAAGGGCCCAAGTCAAAATTTTCACATTTAAAATCCCATACACGACTGGGATTTTGAATGATAAAGGCACAAAATGATTCGTTACTGGTTAGTGCTAGCAGAAAGAGAATAAACATAAGAATAACCCGGTAATTATATTTATTTTAACACATGATATTACCGGAAAAAATACTGTATCTTAAAACACGATTTCCCAAAAAGTAGTTTTTTGGATAGTGCCCTTATATTACTAAGGGTGCGGTATAATCAATACACACATACACAAATTGAAATTTTTTCGCTAAGTACAATATCGTCAGTCACAGACAACATTCTTCGTCTTTGTCAACACCCGTCAGGTTAACAGTAACGTAAGAATCATCAAACTTGGTCAACGATTTGTTCTACAACGCCACATATAAACAAACATCCCACATTACATATATTAAAGTTTGGGTCCCAGTTTTTATGTTTTCTGCGATTTCAAAATTATGTTATTAATAGCATTATCAAATTTTCATAGCCATGTTTTTGGTAAATGAAATATAAAAAATATCACGGTCTTTTGTGGGGTGCATATGGTTTTCACATTTTAAGAGCACTACCGCGCGATACCTCGTTACTTATTGTTCCACACCCTAAGGTTCCTTTGGAGGATGTTATTAATTTGGCAATGAAGCCGCCTTTTTGAAGTGAAAACTTCTTTAGCGGCGTTGCGCACTTTTTTCACTTTTTTGGAATGTGTAAAAACTTTTAAACTCGCGTCAGGACACGTGACCTGATCGAAAATTCGTAAGACGGCGCAGGGTGCTTTCGTGAATGTTTGTATTGTCATGTTTGTGTACGATAGCGCAATTAATAAATATTGTATCCTACGGCCTACCACATAAAAGATAGCACTTTCATACTGATGATTAAAACAATTCGTGCAAAATTATTTAACTAACCATTCCAAAATATCAAAAATACACAACGTTAATATTCAAGTTTTTAGTTCTGCCGGCACTGTCGGAGTACAACTCGTCGTTTTTTATATGTGATTCAGTTCTGTAATAGTAATAATAATTGCCAAAAACCTGCATAACCGCGAAATATACAATCTTAGAGAATACTTCCTACACGTTGAGTGTGGAATGCATCGTGATGTAGTGTCAGTGGACAATGGACTAACTCCGCTCTCTTTAGGTAAAGAGAACTGGCATAAACCGGTGATACTTAGCATTCAGGATCGCTTGAACGTATGGAAGAGCAAAGAACTACATGTTCGATTTTACCAGGTTCTTTATGGGCCTGATGTCGATACACTAGCGTCCGTGTCTTAATTACGATTCGGTGATCTCTTTGGTGAAACCGAAGGTTGTGCTTGTGCAATTGCAGACGAGGTTGTCAAGACGAATAACTATCGGAAATACATCATGAGGGATGGTACGGTTGACATATGTCGAACGTGCCATCGTCCTGGTGAGTCTATTAGACATATTATTTCTGGTTGTTCTCATCTTGCCAACGGCGAGTACTTGCACAGGCATAATCAAGTAGCCAAGATAATCCACTAGCAACTTGCTCTTCGATATGGACTTGTCGGTTTTTAAGTGCCTTACTATAAATATACACCGGAGCCAGTTCTTGAAATAGCCATGCAAAGCTCTACTGGGACCGGTCTGTCATCACAGGCAGGACTATTGTAGCCAATAAGCCTGACATCATGCTGGTAGATCGGTTAGAGCGCCGGGCTTTTCTTGTTGATATCACTGTTCCATGTGACGTTAACCTCGTGAAAGCTGAGAAGGAAAAAATGTCAAAATGCATAAACTTGGCTCACGAGATAACCGACATGTGGGATATTGATTCAACAACAATTGTCCCAATAGTCGTGTCAGTAAGCGGTCTTATAGCGAAGAGTCTCGACCAACACCTTAAGAGACTCGCTCTTCAACCCTGGGTTAAGGGCCGGATTCAGAAGGCAGCAAGCAGTTTTGGGGACGGCACGCATTGTGCGGAGGTTCCTCACTCTGTCGCCCTGACCACTGACGGTTTAGTTTTAAGACCACCGTTTTTGGTTACCAGTTTTTTATGTTTATATTTTTAATATTATTTTTTGTATGTTAAATATATAAACGTAGAAAATAAGAGATAGTAAAAATAAATGAAAATAATAATAATACTAAGTCCTAGTAGAGCTTTGTATACTTGTAGTTCGGCACTTCAATTCCAACAAGTTCACAACAAAGAGCATTAGATTAATGAAGGGCAATAATAATAATAAATTGATTCAGATATGTTACTTACAAAAATCATTTACAAGAACAAATTAATACGAATACGTTTGCAAATTCTATAAGATCAAAAGATCTTTACAACCGAAGTTCGATCGATATTATATGAGTTCGCTTCATTCGAAGATATTATAATTAATAACAAATGTTGTGCCTTTTACCAACCTGGCAACATCTCATATTTGCCAAAAGGCCATTATTGAAATTAAAAAATTGCTCCAAGTACACTCTTACAGTTTACATTAACAAAACTTTTGTTTGGGATAGGATGGGTGCTAACTAATATCTTTGAATGAAGAGAACTCATACAATATCAATCAAACTTCGCTTGTGAAACTCGTTTGATCTTATATTATATTTCGTCGCTTTATTCTTCAGGTATTATAATTATTAACGAATGTTGATATTTAGAGGTGAAAATTTTGTGTACATTAAATCAAAGTGATAACCGATTCCGAAAAGGTTATCACTACAAAATGACATGAGAGGTTTATGAACCTCGGAAAGAAATTCGTAATTGCACGAGAAACTACTGTACCACTATAAAGTAGATTAGAATGAGTTTGCATCAATAATATATGACAATATTGTGAAATAATATATAATTTGGTGTCATGGGATACCAGGTAGGAAAGAAGTTCCTTCGGCTAATGTAGAATCGACACAATTCATGAGTATATACTATGCATTGGCGGGGTGGAGTGAGGGAGAAAGAGAAAGGTAATACACTATTATAAACATACTAAAGGTAGTGTATAACACTACTCGCTTATGTATATGACTTTCGCGCCTGCGCACGTCTCATTTAACGGTTTTATTCCACGGTTTTTTGTTACGAATTTACTACTTATCACATATTTTTAAGTTCGATTGCGCATCAAAAACCTTACTTCTCCAAGCCTACCGTAAGGAACTTCGTTCTAAAATGTCAAGAAAAAGTCTTATTACGTTTTTTCCAATCTTGCTACCATTTCACTTCGAGCCTGTTCCGCTCGATATTAAACTTCGTTCCAAAAATATTAAAAAAAAAGTTGGCCTTACAGTAATCGTGTCGCTTTTGCTAACAAACCTTGTAGTTTAAACCACGTCAGTGCCCAACCAAGTGCACTCTCTAAAGTTTCCTTTGTCAGCTGGTCGGATACTGTCTGGGATATTTTATTACTTATCTGTATATTAAAACGTGAAGCAAAATCTTTGGACCCCTTTTTACGAAAATTGCGCCGATGGAGAACTATGAAATTGGGCACACTTATAGTTTATGTGTAGGAGAAGTGCTAATATTTTTTTATAAAAATCTTTATAAAGTGCGTTCATTCAAAAAATAAAACATTACACGTACTACCATGCATTTGACACACACAAACAAATTTATTGATGATAACGATAAAAGATCGCAGATGGCGTACAAACTATAATCATACAGTTTATAAATAAAGTAGTTGGTCTTGACAAATGAAGATGGCGTTCTTATCGACAAGATATTAAAATTTATTAAAGTCGAATTTCGACCAATGGATGACAACTAGTTTGTAGATATTGATTAAATACTATGATTTTTATGCAAGTAGGATTATTGAACAATTTATTTTTATTAGCAGTTGAAATAGAATATATCGATGATAAGACATCAAAATATCATCATTACCATCAGCTGGAGGACGTCCACTGCTGGACATCAAAAATATATCACCAATTAATTATATAAATTTTCATACTATTAAGTTTTCATATGTGTTATATATGTATGTATGTTTCGTATGTATATATATAATACGTCTACATTCACTCTAAGGGCCACTTGCACGATCCTGGTTTAAGTATTTAACACTGAGTTAGCCCCTAACTAGGGTTAAATCACCTTATATTTGACAGTTTAACTCAATATTAACCGTAACCCGAGAATGTGCATGTGGCCCTAAGAAGCTTACATCTTTAGGTTTCTTCATTCACTCTTATAACACTTGTGTGATGTCAAATATAAACTATTTCTAAAATATTGTAAAGATACTGACTGTTACTTATTAATGCAAAATGTTTTTTTTTAATTGGCGCTGATTATTGAATTTTGGTAATAACGTAGGGTAACTAATTCGGATTAATGTGATATTACTTTTTATGCAATACTTTGAGGAAATAACCTTCTCTCATTTACGCTATAACAATTATTTTTTCATCCCATAATTAACTACTTTCTCATTTATTTATACATTGTGCAAAGATATAGGATATCTAACGGTTTTATGAAATAAATTAAATTACTTATATTTGCTAAAATATCAAATTGCTAAAATAAAGAAAGATGTGTTGATTATACAAATCTCTTACATTGATCTATCACCTTAAATAATGAATAAACGTTTATTAAAAAAAACTTTCAATATTTAAATAAGAAATGTTATTCAAAATTGCTTTACAGAACTACAAACTGGGCATGTTTTACAAATTTAACATTATTTTAAGTATTTATTCGTTTTTTTATTTATTTCATTTTCCCCCTTGTTGGTCCGAGTTTCTTTGCAGAATAAATCATCTGCCTTCCTACCAGGCAGCTCGTAAAAGGTGAGCAAAGACTTACCGTCACTAACTCCGTGACATCTCCTTTGGTGTATTTAGGCGGCGTGAATTTCTTGCCATCAGGAATATATAAAATAAAATAAATAGCTACTACCCACTGAGATTTCACATTTAGTTTAGTAAATATACGCTGGAAATTGTTTCATTGGCAGCATGGTGCCCTGAGATATGCTGTTTGTAGTTAACGAGGAGGTTCTATATCCAGGTCCTAATAGTAAATATATACTGTAATACTATTGTATTTACAGTACGTACCATAATATCACCCAAGAACATGATGTTTATATGCTGTCTTTAATAATAAATGAGAAAGAAATGAAATAAGAAGCTTATATTAAACTGGTTTCTGTATATATTTTTGTTATATATTTGATTAGTCTGTAATTACAAAGACGATATTAAGCAAAATTTCCTTTTGTTTAGATATCGGACGATGATCGAATGTCCTTAACGACAGCTGTATCTGATGAAGAGGAACCTGGTGAGAGCGCAATGAATTCACCATACAAAGGCAAACAGACGGGAGCTGCGGCAGCTTCTTTCAACTGTACAGGGGCAGTGAGGAAAGCTGGGTAAGAATAAATTGCATCGTTGTACTCTATAGTATTTTTGATCAATGTCTGGATGTGATGATCCTTTCTCTCGCTGACTAGTCATCACTGATTTACTCCACTAGTTAAGTCACAGTAGTCATAGTTCAGAGTTAGGATATTGTGCATGTACGCGCCCCGGATTTATCTCGACCTGGAGGTAGGTAACCCGGCTGTTCAATTGATTTTTGCGCTTGGCCTAAGATCCTCGCCATACAATTATGACTTAGGGACCTTCAAGAAAAGAGCGTACTCATTCCTTAAAGGTCGGCAACGCATCTGTGATACTCCTGGTGTTGCGGATGTTAGTGGGCGGAGGTGATCACTTTCCATCAGGTGACCCACCTGCTCGTTTGCCTCCTCTTCTATAAAAAAAAAGATAGCCACGCATCCGTAACATAGCTGTAGGTAATTTTTTTATTAATATCCAGGCAGTCAACTGCCTGAACGAAAAGATAAATATTTGAAAAAAAAATATTTTATTAAAGCAAAAAAAGTCTATTATAAAAATCATATAAGTTTTGCCGACGTCTAAAATATAAGAAACGGAATTAAACCAACAACATAACATTTTCCACTTATAACGTTTATAAAAGTATTAGTGAATTGTATTTTTAAATTAAAATCGACGTATTTTCATTATATTATTTTCCTTTCACGAGTGTTATCAAAGAAAGATTAGGTGCAGTTTTAATCTTGCTATCTTAGCTCAAGAAAAATTACAAAGTTGACGAGTTTCCTTAAGCCTTGCAGCATCCTTTATACATCTTAAGGCTACAATTTCTGTTCCATGAATGCCAAATGACCGGAGGGAAATCTTAGCCGTGACCTATTCATGGACGCCATCAAAAGCCTCAAGGCAGGATGTTGGTTTTTGATCATAAGCGGTATAGCACATTCTCCTTGTCCTTATACTTGTGAAGATTTTTAAAGGTTTATATTAGTATAACAATGTTTTATACCTTTTTATCATTAAATGATCATTAGTTATTTATTCACATTATGTATTTAAGGGAGATGTGGGTTTTCTTCCTTAAGAAAATTCGTATGATTTTGTGTAGGTGATTGTTTGAAAAGTACAAAATGTAAAAAAAGAAAACGTTACTCAAAATTAAAACCGTGATAATCCTACTAATGTAAGCAATTACTTAGTAAATGGTATCTTCACGCACATATCCCCGAAGAGATAGGCAGAGGCACACCTTTGTAGTCGTGGAGGCCCAACCTCGACTAGCGGAAGACACTACAACCCACAAATGACAGGTGTCAAGCCTATCGCCAACTACCCGGGACCTTATTAGTTTAAAGATAACATCAAACTACTAGGCTACATAGGCGACTGAAATGGGAAAGTTTTTGATGATGGATAAGACGAGTTTTTGAAAAATTCGCAGTAATATAGTTTATACACCATAATCCTATTAATATTATAAATGCGAAAGTTTGTATGTATGGATGTATGGATGTTTGTTACTCTATCACGCAAAAACTACAAAGCCGATGAAATTTGGTATGTAGGTAGCTGAAGACCCAGAATAACATATAGGCTACTTTTTATCCCGGAGTTCCCGCGGGATTGGGACTTACGCGGGTGAAACCGCGGGGCGCAGCTAGTGTTATATAAATAAATATTTTTTACTAAATACACAAAGGATGATCCACTTGATTTCTTGGTATTTTTTGGATATTTCTTTCGCGTTGAGTACGATAATAAAGACTGATTTCAATAGTTCTTTTTTTTTGATTTTGCGGTAATTACATACAAATCTTATCTGATAATTTATATTTATTGACGCATATTTTTATGTATTTAGACGACGCGACTTGGTACTGAAATGGGTAAAAAAGTAAATGTTTGACATAGATCATATATTTTATTGAATACATTTAATTAACATGCGGATTTTAAAAGTTTCATGTAATGGAAGTCTGATTTAAAAACGGATTTCTGTAAAATAATAATTTAAAATTATCAGCGCTACGTGCGTCATAACCGACGTGCACGGTGTGCTGTAGGCTCCAGTACGCTTCACTCTGAAATGGATTGAAATTAAATTTGCACAAAAATTCATTGCGATTCGTTCATGCTTTAGGCTTGACTTAACCCACATTTTAATTGCAGCCCATGTTTTCGGAAACTCAATTAAGGTTGTTTTATTTAAATTGCGCGTTCAAGCGGACGAGACTGCATTACATTCACATGTCATTAACTTATATAAAGACACGTTACAAAAATGTAACATTTTTAATTGGTTTTATTTTGTACTAATCTAATACTAATAATTTAATCGCCTCTGTGGTCTAGCGGACCAGGTGTTGGATTTGACTTCACGAGGTCCCGCTTTCGATTCCTGGGTGGGGCGATAAAAATAAAATTTGGTTTTTAAAATTTTCTGATAACAAAAATTTTGCTCGGGATTGGATATGTGCCCGGTTGGCGATAGGTTGCCACCTACCGCATTGTGGCAATTAGTGTCTCTTAGGCTAGTCATGGGTGCCCTGGTTGTACCGCTGCTTATCTCTTCGGGGCTATGGGCGTGAAAATACTATGTTGTACTAGACTTCACCAGCGCTTTTATCTGCGTTCCAATTTATGCAAAATCTTTATTTAAATCCATAATGGATGGATGTAAATGTGGAGCAGATTGTTGACGATGGCCTCTTAATCATACGAGTATCATTAAGCTCCTAAGTACGTCATTATATTAAATGTAAAATTATAATCTACTAGCTGCGCCCCGCGGTTTCACCCGCGTAAGTCCCAATCCCGCGGGAACTAAGGGATAAAAAGTAGCCTATATGTTATTCTAGGTCTTCAGCTACCTACATACCAAATTTCATCGTAATCGGCTTTGTAGTTTTTGCGTGAAAGAGTAACAAACATCCATACATCCATACATATAAACTTTCGCATTTATAATATTAACTAGCTGCGCCCCGCGGTTTCACCCGCGTAAGTCCCAATCCCGCGGGAACTCCGGGATAAAAAGTAGCCTATATGTTATTCTGGGTCTTCAGCTACCTACGTACCAAATTTCATCGTAATCGGCTTTGTAGTTTTTGCGCGAAAGAGTAACAAACATCCATACATCCATACATATAAACTTTCGCATTTATAATATTAATAGGATAGGATGAATCGTTCAGTACGTTTAGCGATTGTGATAAAACTAGTTATTACATACTATCTAGTCATTATGTGTAACATGTACCTTATTTAGAGAAATTATTCATTTACATAGAATTCATTATATCGCCTCGGTGGCTGAAGTGTTATCGTACAAGCGTAATTCCATAAACCGACAGTGACGCTCGGGTTCGATTTCCGACAGATGCAAGCATTTGTGTAATAAACATCGAAGTTTATATTTCGGGCCTGGTTGTGTGTTATTCCAATGTCTATATAAATATGTATGTATGTGAGTATGTTTTAGTAAAACTTGGGGTTAGATCCTGTGTATTGTGTATTGTTTTGGGTGAATTGTATATACGAATAAAAAATTGAAAAAAAAAGAAAGATCAGAATCATCAAGTGATAGAATACTGTGCAACAAGTGTGCACCTTGATAAATTCTAATCAATTATATTTGAAAACTAGCTTCCTCCCGCGACTCCGTCCGAGCGGATGTCGGTCTTCGCGTGACAAAACTGAAAAATTAAGAATTATTATTCTATGTATTTTCCAGGATAAAAAGTATCTCATTTTATGCCCAGGATAATAAGGTATAATTATACCAAGTTTCATTGACCCGTTACTTTTCACGTGATGCCTGAACATACAGACAGACAGACAATTTTTTTTAATCACATATTTGGGTTTGGTATCGATCCAGTAACACCCTCTGCTATTTATTTTTTCAATATTTTCAATGTACAGAGTTGACCCTTCTACAGATTTATTATATGTATAGATACGTTATATTCAAAGGGTATAACAATTGCAAAGCACGATGAGTTACAACATTGGTTATGTGCCATTATAAAAAGTAATCTGAACATATCCGCGAGTTATTACCGTTTAAGAATTCGTAAAATATGTATGAAAGATGAAATGAATGAATGATGATGAAAATGAAAGATAGTATATTCTAACAAAAGTTAATAATTTCCTATGATATGTTTTAATTGTAATAAAAAATTAATTTAGTTTATTAATGCACTTTTCTAAATTATTATTTGACTGACTTTGACCCTCTATAATAATAATGCTTAATATGAGAAATAAAGCGATTTATCGAATCGCAGTAAATTACCACATTGTCTTGAAAGTACGAGTAGTTAACTCAAATTGTGAAACTCTATGCAGCGCTCAGCTACTTTTAGACTAATTAAGAATAAGTATACTTGTAGATTTTCATCGAATATTGAAACCGGGCATTACTTTTTGAATTCTCAAATGACTACTAGAATTTGAGTTCTCAAAAGCCTTCTCCATGTCAGTATTATCCTCCCATTTATGTATTTCTGTCACTAACATCCGCACAGCTTGTTACTCTCATGCTTCAGTTTGAAGGCTATAGTATCCGTTCACGTTCCAATTTTACACGAATAATATAGCGATACAGGCGGCTAGCATTTGATACCAAACGAAAATGTGCCTGTTTGTCTTCTGAAATTTATTAATAGTTTTAATACATTTATTATCAAGTATATAACATATCACATATTTTATATACTTGATAATAAATGTGTTAAATATATATTATTGTCACATAATTATTGTTTTCATAAGAAATATTTTAAAACAAAAAAGATAATCCAAAAAGGATCAAGTAGGTATTCAGACGTGATACTCATTTTATGAAAAATGTTCAATATCACCCGTTTCCATAAAAATGTAGCTGTACGTCACTAAAGCGTGTATTATTTTCACAGATTCTTAAGTGTGAAGAAATGGCTGTTAAGGAAAAAGCATCAGATAGAACTCG
>NJDD01005239.1:9788-22006 GCA_002245505.1 Calephelis nemesis
GGGACTTCCATAGATACATAGTAAACCCGACTTTGTATAAAGTTTACTTGAAAAGGTATGACCCGTATAATTTGAAAGTAAGTCTAAAGGCAATCAGATATAAGGCAACTAGCGTTATATGATTTGGGCGAATAAAAACCATAGCAAACTTTTTTTTTAATTTTTTGATATGAAAGTTGCGCCAAACTGTAAGAAACGATACGTTTGTTAATGTTATCTAATATATAAAATTCTCGTGTCACGGCTTGCGTGATTGAACTCCTCCGAAATGGCTTGACCGATTTTCATCAAATTTGGGAGCATATAGAGTAGGTCTGAGAAGCGGCCAACATCTATTTTTTATAAACTTTAGTGATGAGGGTGACTCACGCCAATTTTTTATACCAAAATCACATTAAAAGTATAGCAGAACGTCTGACGGGTCAGCTAGTTTTTTATATGAGAGGTTAGAGAGCAAACATACGGGTTTCCCGACGGTAAGAGACAATCGTATCCTATAGACATCATAGATGGTACAAGTGCAGCGTTATGATGGGGCCGGGATGCTAGGAATATTATACAAGTCTACCGGCTACCCTACCCACTAGGTTGGATAAAGACAGGGTTAAAATGGCTTCAGGAGTAGGTAAGGCGGTCGGTACCTGGACAAGTTGTTAAACAGCGCTTTACCACCATTGAATTGTATGTAGATGTCATTTCAATAATCATAAAATTAAGAACCAGCACACACCCGTTTCTTGGTCCACGCGTTATCTACTATTATATGGGATCTTCGCAGATTTTTCAATTCCTGACATAGCTTTGACTTTAATATGGATTCGTGTGCTTAGAAAATAAATATATTCAAAGTAGATCAAGTTGCCACGGTTTTAAAAAAGTGAGTGTATGTATGTTTGTGTCGTTGTATGTGTTTGAGGTATTATAACTTTTAAATGGATGCAATTTCGATGCATTTCTTTATCTTGAAAGCAGGATGTGGTCTCTTTTTGAATGGTTATTACATTGCCAACCTCTTTTTATAACTTCACCGGACTTTAATTGGATATGATCAAGATGATTCTTGGCTACATTACAAATATATTTTGAAGGGGTTCATTGAAAATGTTTAATTTTAAGATTATTATAACTTTGATTTCTATATATAACGAGTAAATTTTACGAATTTTTAACTTATAATCATTTTAAGTTTTGTAATGTGGTGTGGTAGTATAAAAATAGTAAAGTTTTAATTATTGTTGAATTCTACATAATAACAAATGAATTTCTATGGCATTATCAACTATTTGGCTAGTTGCTAATGCCATAGAAATTCATTTGTTCAAGTTTGTTCAAGGCAAGAGTTCGGTGCTATGTTTTTACAACTATGATAAGTGCTTCAAAACATTTCAAATATTCATACTATATGCCGGATATTTGCTGTGTATATTATTCGCATAATATGTTTGGTATGATCGTCACCAGATGTTAATGTATGAGTACATGTATTGATGTACTCGTGACAGACTTATAAAACAGACGCTGTCAAATCCTTACGTGTCTCGTCAACATTGCATAATTTTAAAAATGACCGTTTATTGATCTTGAAATTACAAGTGATTTGACAGATATAAAAAGTCGGTATGTGTACATACGCTAATTGTATGCTATCTTAAGTTATACCATCCATTTTTCAATGCTCAGTTGACTTACAGTTCAAGATTAATAATTTAACAATTATTAAAGATTTGATTGTTTGTTTGTATTGAATATACTCCGGAACTATTACACCGATTTGAAAAATTTTTTCACCATTAGATGCCGATATTGTCCTTGATGAATATGGCCTACATTTGCAATAAGAATAAAATAGGGATCCCTACAATAAACTGCAATAAATTGTTTTCACCAATTGACTTCTTTTTTTAAATATAAAGATTTGATTGTTTATTTGTTTCTATTGAATAGTATTGAAAACTTTTTTACCGTTCTTTTTTTTATGCAAACAAGCAGACGGATTTCCTTATGGTAAGAAATTCACGCCGCCTAGAGACACCAAAGATGGTAATAGTGCGTTGCCAATCTGAGGTCAGGATGTTAGGCCTCGAGCAAAAGTTTACCGGCTACCTTATCCTCCAAACCGGTACACGTCATGACATTATGGCGGCAGGAATACGTAAGGCGGTGGTACCAAAAAGAAGAACGTCTGCCGGGTCAGCTAGTAGTTTAATATATTTTAAAGTTAATATAAGATTAGTAATGAAAATATCGATCGTCAATAATATTGGTCATGGAGACTTAGGTTCGATCCTAAACAAGGAAAGAATTGCTGTGTAATTTAGAGGTTGTGGTGTACAGAAATGTTGTTTTTAAAGGACAAAAAAAATGAATTTTCGATATTGGTGATAATTTTGCTGAAAATGAACGTAACCTATTTACCCTTTCCAATTAAATAAAAACAAAAGAGACAGAATATTTTAGACATTTCATAATAGTCAAAATATAATAACTTGTAACGTTCTTAATTAACGTTATCCGTGGTTCTATTACAAGTCTTTAAAACTATAGTGTGCAAACTTATCTCACAATAATAATCGTATTTTCTCTTTCTATTACTTCCATTGAAGAATTGTAGCTTAAAATAATCTATTAACCTAATTACCTACTATTGATGATTAGGTAATTATTGACTTATGCCCTTGCCTGCGCGTAACCATTCCATTTTTTACGGAAGACGAAACATTATGAATGTTATAGAATATATACAATCGTACTTAGAGGTTTCATAAACACGACCTTGACACATGGAGTTCTTTTCACAGTGCAGTTATACGGATTGTTTAGTTCCTTCAAACTATGGAACAAGTGAGTTCCTGAATTAGATTTCCTTGAAGTTTATGACAATAATACCTATTATTTAAAGCGTATTAATTTCTCCTTCTTCACTCTTATTACTCATACATTGCAAATATATATAAATCCTTGCTAAAACTCAAGAACGGCTGTACCGATTTGACTAATTTTGGTTTTGAATTATTTGTTCAAATCTAGGGAAGGTTTAAGAGATAAGAAAAAGGGAAAAACTGCGAGGGAACTTGGAAAAACAACATTATAATGTTTCCCATATAAACTAAATGGGTGAAACGAAGTTCGTCGGGACAGCTAGTAGATTTTTTTAAATCAGGCTGCCAGCTGGTTTATCATATAAACATTTTAATAGCTAATTCGCCTCTGTGTTCTTCTTTGTTTTATAATGTTTGCGTTAATTAAAGTATTCCTGTTTAAGTTTAGTTGTTGTTATAATTGTACACTACTAATGATTTCTAGAGATATATGAAAAAAGGATTTAAGGAAATCAGAAGATTGGGTTTCGTAATCAGGCATTCAGATTCGGAATACCATTAAATAATTGCAAGCAGCAAGAGCAACGTTAAGTTTTTGAAGTTATACTTCTTTTGGCGCGTTAGGAAAAAATTATGATTGTAAATTTTTACGATGCGCGCGCACACCGTCACAAAAAACCGACATGATGAAGTTAGCTATAAATAACATTATAGTTTTTCAAAAAAAGGTACCAACAAAGTAAAAGTAATTTCTATGGTTAGTGTTATTTTGTATACAAATGTAAAATAAGGCAAAAGGTAAAATTTTAAAACGATTTTTATCTTATTACGCCAAAGAAGTATAACTTCTAACGCGTGTACACACACAATTTTTTTTTTGTTTCAGAAATGTTATACGTATAGAGACACAAATTGTGAAAGATTGTTATCGTGGATAAGGAAAACGAATCGATTTACGAAAAATAGAAAAACAGGACGTTTGGGCTAGGCCCACAGAGTACCAAATTTGAACTCCTGGTTTATATTCGTTCTGGAATAGGAGACAAACGGGTAAGTAGATGACATGATGGTAAGTAGTTACCGCCGCTCATGGGTATCCACGATACCACAGTTTCATAAATGCGTTGCTATGCGACCGACAAATAATAACTAAAATGCTTTTCTGATTTTAACAAAACGAATTAAATATACCCATTGAATTCCAAGTAATTTGGTAACAGACATTTAGAAAACTGTTTAAATATTTGGCACCTACGTCTCTGACAGGCATCTTTACATAAGTTAAGATATAAGTCATTAGAGTGCTGTGCCGTAGTTTCCCGGGTAGTGATCCCGCGCCTTACCTATTACTGCCTCCATAATGAATCTGTAATGTTTCGGTCTGGACGGAAGGGTTGTTGGTAGACTTGCACAACAGGAATTTCATCCCTATTTCAGGACATCGACGCACCTGTAACATCTAGGGTGTTTATAGGCCACGGTCATCTCTTATCATGAGGCGAGATTTGTGCTTGGTTGTTGACTTCTTATATATAAAAAGGATTTGGTACCGTTCGAGTGATACATCTCAATGATTTTTCTGGAATATCTGCAGCGTATAGGGAATTTCATTTTACAATATGTATTTAGCAAGACAGGTTTGTCAGGATCGTGAGGTCTGGCACTCGATACTCTCTACCGCGTAAGGGACTTGGCGTGAAGATATGTATATATGTATGTAATATGTATTTAGATATATATAGCTACTTCGTTAGAGTTTTACGCAACCCTCACAAAAATAACAAGCAATTTGTTAATAATGGTCTTAAAGCAGCTGGAGATCTATTGAACTGTTATTTTTATGGCATTTTATGGGAAAAAATGTAATATAATTTGCAATTTATTGTAAGATTTAACACCCTGTTTACCTTCAAACAGAGATTAAATAATTTAAAAAAAACTAGTGTGTATTTAGTAGAAAACAGGTAGGTATATTTTCAAAAGAAATTGGGTACGTTCAAAAATTTACCTCTCGTAACACTTAATCAAAAAACACACATTGGTGCTGATTCTAACACACATTTTCTAAACTTTTTTTTAGAAAAGAATAGAATAGAATATATTTTTATTCACATTCATCTTACAAGAGTCACTTGTGATGAGTCTATATAAGACTAAAACTACCTTAACTCTTACCTTAAAACTTAGATTTACAAGTATCTATTTTAGATCAGTATTTTTCTAATTAAACAGAAACACAAGACAGAAATATGAAATTAGTCAAGATTACGTAATCTCAATATTTCGAAGTGTAATAGAAATAATAAATAAATATCTCTGAACAACTCACACAAATTGAATCTAACCCCAAAGTAAGCAAATTATATGCTTGTGTTATGGGTGTTAGTCAACGATACTAATACATAGAAATACTTAAATAGATACCAGAATAAATTTAATAAACACCCAGACCCGGAAATGCAGACATCTAAATGTTCATCACACAAATGTCTGCCCCCGTCGGGAATCGAAATCGACCACCACCACCATGTGTGTTTTGTCCCTTTCTACTTTCTACTATTTGCAGAGAAGCAAGATAGTGATTTTTACGTTGCGATTTTTTTGCTACAAATATTGAATCTAGCATTTCAAAAATAGTTGTAACAAGTAATAAAATTACCTTACAACATTGAGCTTTGATACAGCAATTTCACTCTATATTCATTATACCTCTCTATTTGATTGTTTAAAAATCAATAAGTAAACAATAATTATAATTCATCATAATATACAATACATAAAAAATTAATCTGTTTGTCTGTGCTAGTAGTTCTTGATAAATGATGTATTTGAGAGATGACTAATAGTCAATCAAAGAATCAGTATTAAAATTTTATACGTCTGTGTGTTAGCATAATTATAGATTGTGTTTGTATAGATAATGAATGATGTTCATTTTGTTTTGGGAATTTAAAGAAGTTTGGTTAGTTTATTGCATTTATAGTAAGAAAAACGAAAAGATTAGTTAATAAAAAATGACTAATAGTCAATCAAAGAATCATTATTAAAATTGTATATACGTCTGTTTGTTTGCATAATTATAGATTTTGTTTGTATAGATAATGAATGATGTTCATTTTGTTTTAAGAATTTAAAGAAGTTTGGTTAGTTTATTGCATTTATAGTAAGAAAAACGAAAAGATTAGTTAATAAAAAGATAAAAATGCTTGGACTTTGAATATGAAATAGAAAAACTAGTTTATAACTAAGAACGGACATTTGAACATTTTTCCCTTGAAGCTATAAAATAGGATGCTAAAATTTGTCGATTTCTAGCTTAATTAATCGCTTTGGAATTTAGCCGGGAATGTTTGATTGTAAGAGGGACATTCACTAATTCTGATATCTAAATAAATCTTAATTACGCAGGCAAACCTGGGTACAGCTGATAGTCTATATGTATGGTAAATATATAAAAAAATAGTAAGCTCAGTTAAATAGTTTAAGCTATAACATATCCAAAGAAAATTACTGAAATAAGCTATTTGGACGCGTACAAATCAATGTTATATTTTACTAGCGGCCCGCCCCTGCTTCATGAAATACACATTTAAACCTTTTTAATCACTTTATCTATTAAAAAAACTGCATCAAAATCCATTGCGTAGTTTTAACGATTTAAGCATACAAAGGGACAAAGAAAGCGACTTTGATTTATACTATGTAGTTATTAACCGAGTTAAGAAAACGAGGAGGTTCTCAATTCGTTAGGCATATTTTTTATGTATTTATACCGATTTAGACGAGATTTACGTAATTCTTTTTTTGTTTCATACGATTGATGATTGGAATAGTTTCTAATTGGTGATTCAGGTTCGCCCATTAGCGTGATACCAATTTCATGAGCATTTTTTTTATCTACATTCAGTTATCCTGATGTCTATTTTTAATAAATTGAATCATATCAGCAATAAACTAAAATTATTAAATAAAAGTAACTTTAAAAAAACAGCTTAAAAAGTAAAAAATAATAAATATTTAATTTTCATTATATACTACATATTATTTACATGCGCTATTTACTAATAGGTTTGTAGTCGGTTCCAAGCTTTAAACTAATAATATAATTATCTAAGTATTAAACTTCAAACCTATTAGTAAATAGGACATATAAATATTTGGCAGTATATAGTTAATATTAAATCTTTATTGTATTTTACTTTTTACTTTTGAAGTTGGTTTTTATTAACGTAGTTATTTTTAATTGGTTTTTTAGTTTGTTTATTCATGCATCAATAAAAATAATAACATACCCAATGGAAGGGTAACCAAAAAAATTAGTGAACGTAGTTAAGTTCTTCACATCAGAATTGTGGTGAATAGTGAGTATAGTTATTATATCCCTACTAGTGAATGTCATACTTATTAGTATACTTAAGTATAAGTAATATTTGTTTTACAATGACATAAGTTCTCTAATAAAAATGTAGGAAAGCAAACGAACTGTTTTTTCTATCTTTACTAATATTATCAAGTTGACCATTTTATCGTTTGTTTACCGAATATTTGCTGTTTAAATTGTTTGCATTGATAGGCCAATGTTTGAAACAATTAATATGTTATTGCTGACCCGGAAAAAAACATTTCATCTAGTGATATGAAATAACTTACGACTTATTTTCATATCTAAAAAAATTATACCAATCTGTGGAGCCGGTTCAAAGAAGAGCGTCTGTTAGTATTGGAGTGCAACATTTCTAACCGAATGAAAAATGGAAATGGTTATAATTTTCGACTAAAGTATTACTAAAACATAAAGTTTTAATAACTGTTAGTCGATTTTTGACATTTGCGAACCGATTTTAAAAGCAGTTTATTTTTATTTGAAAGAGCTTACTTTTAAATTAATTACCACCAAGTCTTGGTCTGATAACGGTACCCCAGTAAAAACGAGAAAAATCTACTGTTTTCTGTTTACTTAGCCGACTAAAAATCGAAATCGCATACAGATTTTCGGCATTTTAATTTTAATTTAAATAAAGTTTACGATAGGATTGCAACCAAAAAGTACTTGCAAATTATATTTTTATTAAAATTTCAAATTATATTTATATTCATCCTATCCTATTAATATCATAAATGCGAAAGTTTTTATGTTTGTCTCCTTCACGCTAAAATTGCTGAACCGATAATCATGAAATTTGGCACACACATAGAGAGTAACCTAGATTAACACGTAGGATATAGGATATTTTTTGTCCCGAATAATGATCTTGTGGGACAAGTTACCACGCGGGCAACGCCGCGGGCAACAGCTAGTCACTAATAAAGTAATTAATAAAAAAAGTCATGTTGCAAAGTGTAGTGACAGAATAATGTGCAGCGATAGCTTTCAAAGCTAGAAATGTTTCTTAAGCTTAATTGAAGACGACATGATATGAGTTGCTTGTTTATTGATCTTTTACAGATTACTCTTATGAGAGTTCAGGTTCACTTAATCCTACCGTCTCCGTTCTTTACAGTGACTCAAACAATGGGCTACCATTCTATTCATTCATGTTATCCTCCACATGCAAAGGGCTGGAATTCACCACCTAGATCGTTTTATCCAGAACATCATGATTTGAAAGCATTTAAAGCAAATAGGCTTCCTTTAGTTGAGTATGTCTACCTATACTACCAGTCAGGTTTCAAGTCACTATACCTACTAATATTTTTTAAACGAAGAGGGGCCATTATGATTTTTATGATTTGTACATTTCAGAAATCACTGGACAAATTATGCAAATTGAACTAATCTCAAGCAAATTAGACATCAATTAGTTAGCCAACGATACTTATACGCAGAATAATAAATACTACGAATATGTGCCAACCTGGGTTGGTCCGGGCCCCCTGTGAAGAATTGACAATCTGTCTTCCTGCATAAGAGGCATTGTGGAAATAGGTCATTACCTACATTTTTGGTAGAGTGCTGTGCAGTAATGTAGTCGGGTAGTTGTTCACCGTCATAGCTATTCCTGCTGCCATAAGAGTGTCTTCTCGGCCGAAGAGTAAGGTAGCTGGTAGACTTGGACAATACTGTCTACAGATCACAGGTTTCTCTTATCATCAGGAGAGGTGTGTGCTTGTTATCTGTTTTGTCTCATAAATAATATAGAAATAATTAAAAAACACACAGACTCCAAATTTTAGACATGCTCATGGAGAAATGCTTATCATTACGGGAATCTTATCTTGCAGATGAAAGGTGGCACAAAGTCTTCAACCAATGAGGTTAGATGTTTAATAAGATGCTTTATACAAAAACTGTAGGATATTGAAAAAATGAATTTAAAAAAATAAAGTGTTTTTTAATACGTTTTTTATGTTTTATGAGAGAGAACAAGCAGGCAGCTCTCCTAGTAGTAAAATAAAGGACCACGACGTCTATAAACATTAAAGAATAAATCTATTCATGTATTGCTATCATATAACCGGTACATTTAACAACAGAGACAATCGGCTACAATAGCCTCCAACACGGAAAACGGCAATAGCAAGCACTTGCGTTATGGCAGTGAGAAAATTGTAAAAGGATTTAAAATATTCTAAAATGACCTACGCCAAAATGCTGTACCTACATACCGTATGACTAAGTACTAGCAGCAGTAGCAGTAGAGTAGTAATAATAGATAAATAAATAATAGAAGTACCAGCAAATAGTAACTGTATCACCAGTTACTTACAGTTACTGGTAATGTAAATTTATATGTTTTAACTGTATATTTTGGTACTGTCGTAGGTATTATAAATAACGCTTAAGTTTTTATTATTTTACAAAATGATTTTAATTACGCCTGTGCGTTTTGACGTTTTAAGAAAATGAGAATTTTATTGATAAGTAAAATTATGTTATTCAATAAATGAATTCGTTTTTTACTTCTGTAAAAGGTGTATTAGATCAACAATATAGCAAAATTAATATACATTAATTTAAAAAAAATATTAAAAACAACTTAAATGGCGTTTTATATCAATAACATTTCAGGTTTTTTTTAAGACTGCCGATTTGTGTTGGATACGTATTATAAAATCATATAATATTAAACCAAATTAAGAACCTCCTTCATTTTTATTCGGTTTTATAGAAATTATCAACTTTTAATTCGTGACAACCTTTTTTATGATAAAAATCAAAACAGTTAACATTACCTTACTTTTAAACGATTTCACACGACTTATTGCGCAAGAACGCTAACAAGACTGCGGAATCTTCAGCCGGCGTAATTTATTAATACTTCTACATAGAACAACAAACGCTGTCACGCTGTTTAACAGTAACGCTAGTGCACCTATCAGTTCACGTTATACCTGCATAGTGATATAGTGTCGCAAAATTTAGTTTTGTCACTTCGATGCATTAATTGACCTTGCAATGACAATAACACAAAGATTTTCGTGCCCCTCTAGAATATCGCTACCGGTATTAGAAATACCAACGTTTGTTTGTATGTTCCGCTTTAATGCCGAAACTGTCAAAATTTCTACTTCTATTGAAAACTTCTGAAACATGAATATAGATTAAATAATTTTCTTCGCACAAAAAAAATATTGTTTGGAGATATGGAAAAAAATTAATACATAGCATATATATTGAGACAATTGGAGCCACGCGTAATCTTGGAACTTCCGCCAAAATGACCAAAGCGACCCGCCAGGGTTCTACCAAACTAATATTTCTTAAAGAGTTTTTTTTTAACCCTTACAACTTGGGATCAGAAATACAACATTTTCAGGATAGGATGTCTGTAGCAAACTTATTAAACATAAAAAGTTTCATATGTAGGTATAGCTATAATATTTAAAACGTTTTTGATATTTAATTAATTATACCCAACTTCGTCACTGGCTTGTCATAATTCGTAGGGTACTTCCCAAAATCCTAGAAAGCTGAAGTTTGGGATGTGAGCTAATATTAATGCACAATTAACGAGAAAATTATGAAACTTAGAAAACTAACGCCCCCAAGAGGATTAAATTAGAAGCGCGTGTGTTTCTACGAATATACTAAAACCAGACATACTTTTTTAAGGCCTAAAATGCTTAAATTATAATTACCAAAATAATAAATAAAATTAATACCTTGAATTTCAATCACCGCATGCCACAACCTAGGTGCAGTACTACTATTTAAATTATAAGCTTCGGCTTTACACTTTTTGCACTTTTTACACTTTATACTTTTATTTTCAAATCGGTTGACCTAATCTAAATTTAAGCGAAGTTATTAATTATGTGTAATAACAACTCTATTTAGATATCTTTAAAATACATTCGGATTTCCGAAGCTTGACGAATATAGCCGAAGCGCATAATTTAAATAGTACTACTCTAGTTTGTATGAAAATTTACCTAACATTAACTAGAAAACTGGATCTTAAGACACAAGTGCGAACCTACCACATGTAGTGCGGAACATAACTATGGTTAGCACTAACGCTATGGTGACATGAATATGTAAAGTGCTGCCACGGTTCAAGATGAGCTTCCACGCAGCTTTCTGTCACTTAAAGTAGTATAAATATTCTCATGAACAACTTATAAAAAGACATGAATTTCAATCAAAAATATTTTCATGTAAAATGTTGCCAAGACGAAGCTATATGACTCATACGGTAAAATAGTTATCAGAATTCGTGTAAGTCCAAGCTTTTCACTGTAAGCGCTCGAACTCTACAAGCCCTAAATTCACAACTTTACATCTAAGTCAAAACGTCAAAAACCGAAACGTTTCGGTATACTGTCACGTGGGCGTAAGTTGAATTTTTTTTTACATTAAGGTCCCATACTCAGTCAGCTAGAAGAGCCAATCACCGCACTCCCCCGTTCCATGATGACTATGAAATATTGCGCTCTAAAGTAAACGTCTTAAGCGACAAATCACTATTTTTGACACTATAAAAGTAATTTGAAAAAAAGTATGAAAACTGAAACACTTATCTTTTAGGTATAGTACTTATCTACGTTTGTGTTAAATCTGGTGTCGATATTTTCGCAATTGAAGTAGACAGTTGGGTTTTGCTTTCAAAAAAGGGTTAACTTTTTGATTTTTTTCTATCGAGCAAAGTGAAATGAATCGTGTTTTGGAAACACTAGTCTAGTAAAGCATATTCATGTTAATCTTGTGTATTTTTGTCAGCAAGATCTATGATTGCTTTGTATGAAAAAAGCAGTAAATTGCTGACGTATTTTAGCGTACATGGCCCCTTAATGTTACGATATTGTACCATAGTTCTCATAGTGACCATAGAGCGAGCGAGTAGAGTTATAGTTGGGTTATACATTACTTACTTATAACTTTTTAAAATAGATCATCTTGGCAGCATTTTAAATAAACATGCTTTTGATGTAATAAATTATTACATTAACAAATTTCTT
>NJDD01005240.1:8195-25726 GCA_002245505.1 Calephelis nemesis
CAAATTTTAATTTAAACTAAGATTACTGACTTGGGAAAATAAGTGGAAAGCTTTGGAGGAGGCTTTTACCCTGAGGGGGTACAAGTACATATAATTTAAATATATAAACTTAAATATCGTTGATTTAATTTATATCTACATGTTGTTTTGTTTATCATTCGCATTTGTTTTTTTATTATTTACTCATTAATTAATTTAGACCAATCATTCAATTTATTTCCTTTTTTTAATTTAATTGCATGTAACCATTGAATGGAATTAAGTAAAGTTTCATTTTTATTATTATCATACTTAGATTACTGATTAACTTGTCAAGTCATGGGGGTACAAGAATGACACTTTGAGAATCACTGTATAAATGCGTAAACTTACTAACTAGTTTTATGACAACTTTTGTGACCCCACGTTAGTTTAACCATATACCCTGAAACCATTAACCTTATCAGTCAATTAACTTGGTCCGCTAACTGGTGTCATGGTGAAATAGATAATAAAATAACCTTTTAGGGTAATTATGGTGGTTGACATTGGTGTAAAATTGCTGGATATGCTTTTTTTTATGATATTGGAAGGCAAACAAGCAGACGGATTTCTTGATGGAAAGAAATTCACGCCACCTAGAGACACCAAAGGTGGAAATGGTGCGTTGCCAAACTAAGGCCGGGATGTTAGGCCTCGAGCAAAAGTAAGTTTACCGGCTAACTTACCCTCCAAACAGAAACACGTTATGACGCTATGGCGGCAGGAATAAGTAAGGCGGTGGTACCAATCCGGGTGAGTCGCTGCGAAACTCTACCACGTAGTCAGAAGTCACGTTGTTAGTGACGGTAAGCCTGTGCTCGCCTTTTATGAGCTGCCTGGCGAGAAGGTAGATGGTCTATTCTGCAAAGGAGCCCGGACCAACACGGGGGAGTATTTCTTCTGGAGTATTTGGTATTACTTCATCATCATCATATCTTCACGCCAATATCGAGTGCAAAATCTCACGGTCCTTGTATATCCCCGTGTTGGTCCGGACCTCTTCGCAGAATGAGACCATCTGCCTTCCTAGCAGGCAGCTCGTAAAAGGCGAGCATAGGTCTCGAACACTGTGATATCCTACTAGGTGGTAGAGTTTCTCGGCGACTTGCCCGGATTAGTACCACCGCCTTACCTTTTCCTGCCGCCATAACGTCAGTGCTCGCCGTTGACGTGTTCCGTAATGTAGCCGGTAAACTTGCTTATGCTCGAGGCATAACATCCCGGCCTTAAGTTGGCAACGCAGCACTACCAGCTTTGATGTCTCTAGGCGGTGTGAATTTCTTACCAACATTAAATCAGTCTGCTTGTTTGCCTTCCAATATTGTAAAAAAATGTATTTACTTAAATAGTTGTATGTCCTGCTCTAGCTTCCTCCACATTTATTAACCCTTTTCTTACAAACATTACGGATTCATAGCAATTTCTGAGCAATTTGACCTTGGAATGTAAACCTTGGCCTCCCCAGGTACCTAAGTCCATCTACCTTTGCATTGTATTTCTCTTTTGTTAAGCATAACCGAACCAGTGGGGCATGCTCTTTTTTTTATTTTAGCACCAAATTTTTATTTTTATCTTACTCTATCTCGGATCTCACTGTCATGAATGCGGTCAGCAAATGATACACCACAGTTCTCATTTCGACAGCATTCATTCTACTTTCGTACTTTTTCTGACATACCCAAATCTTGCTTCCATTCAACAACGTCAGAATAAGCACAAAATTATGCACAGCGAGTCTACCACTTCGGCTCAAAACCTCGTTTAGAAATAGCTTAACCAGCAATCCATTTATACTATTATTCCCTGTACACACTGTCCTTTTTACAGCCGCAGTGTACCTTCCATCCTTACGAAAAGCACAACGAAGATATACATTTTTATTCACTTGTTCCCGCACTATAGTACCAACTACTCTAACATCCGTTCTGGCTCCATCTCTTTAAATGCTATTATTTTGATTTTCTTCGCATTCAAGTATAAGAATCTTTCTTTACCTTTCATTACTGTTACCAGTTTTTGTAGCTTAGATTGTGTAGAGTCCAAAAGGTACAGCATTATCTTCATCAAGCAAATCACACACACAAGCGGCTCCCCTTCATTTAATGTTATTTGTATGTCGAAAAATACCTACTTAATGTATATTCAACTTAATAAAATTATCGTATACATTTTTAGAACAAATGTTTTCACTTCCAGTTTCCTTATCTCAATGTATGTTGTACACTGAATAGTAAAATGACTGCGCATTTAATTTCTTCAAAACAGCGTCATTGTAGTTTAATTAGAAATGCTTTAATTAAACACATTAATATATTAAAGTTCATATATTTATCCTTAAGTTAAGTTATGAATATTAGGCTGTTTTTGAAATTAAAATAAAATTTAATGCGAGTTAATACTTAGTTGTTAGTTTAAACCCAAGCAAGGTATTTTTTAATAAAATTTAATGCGAGTATTAGTTTAACCCCAAGCAAGGTATTTTTAACCACCTAAAAAGGAGGAGATGTATTTGGCCTACATTTTCTGAGGTATGTTAATCGATTTATCCGTATTTTCAAAAACCAATTCAAAAAACTATTTATTTATTTGAAAGAGATACCTTTTGAGGTGGTCTCATCGTCACTAAGTCTGGATCTAATGAGGGAATACCTGGGAATTCACTTAAATTTTGTGTACGTAGACGTTTTACTTATTGAAAACCGACCTCCACGTCTCTCGTGTGTCTAGCGGACACGCCTAACTCCACCGACCAACCGCGAGGCTTGGGTTCGATTCCCGACTGGGGCGCTAGTTTGTGTGATGAATATTTAGATGTCTGTATCGCCAGGTCTGAGTGTGTATTTAGTTATTCTGGTATCTATATATTTAATGTATAAGCATCGGCAGAGATTCGCAGCGACTCACCCGGATTGGTACCACCGCCTTACCTATTCCTGCCGCCATAACGTCATGACGTGTTCCGGTTTGGAGGGTAAGGTAGCCGGTAAACTTACTTTTGCTCGAGGCCTAACATCCCGACCTCAGGTTGGCAACGCACCATTGCCGCCTTTGGTGTCTCTAGGCGGCGTGAATTTCTTACTAACAGGAAATCCGTCTGCTTGTTTGTCTTCCAATTTCATAAAAAAAAAGATGAATGGTAATTTAGTTCGGATTAGTTAGTGGCTATGTTGGTTTGCCAATATTATCCTATATAGCAAGCTGCGTAACGCCTAAAGTAAATTAGTTACATATTAGTGAGTTTTGTATTTTGTAGAATGTGTCAAAATGAATCCATCCATGAAAATAACGTTTTTAGTGATTTTTTGCAGTTAATCAATTTTGCGATAATTTTTTTTGTTGTTTTATTTACTACCTTGAGTAAGTTCTCATGAAGAGAAAAAGCGAAAAAAATTGCAGAGAAAATGGAAAAAACAATACTTTATTTTTTTCATATTCGAAGCAACACAAAGATGGAGGCAGATGCACAACCAGGGCACCCATAATTAGATGAAGACACTAAGACCCACAATGTGATAGATTACACGCCTATCGCCAATCGGGGACGTATTCAATCCCGGGCAACATTATTTTTATTACAAGATTAAAATACACATTTTCTACTTTTTTTTGCCTAATCCGTGGATCTAACTCAAAAAGTCTAACCCAAAGCAGGACCTCTAAAGCACAGATACGATAATATAGTATAGTGAGTAAAGTTTAAAAAGGTGGAAAGAATATATTTTATGTAGGAAAGTAACTAGCTTTTTCCCCGTGTTGGAATCTCCCAACCTTTGAAGAATAGACCATCTGCCTTACTGCCAGGCAGCTCGTAAAAGGCGAGAATTGGCTTAACGTTACTAACACCGTGACATCTCACTAGGTGATAAAGTTTCACACTGACTCGCCTGGTATTACCACCTTATCTATTCCTGCTGGTATAACGGCCATGATTGCTGTTGATGTGTTTCGGTTTGGAGGATAAAGTAGCCGGAATACTTACTTTTGCTTAAGGCCTTACATCCCGGCCTCATGTTGACAACGCACCATTATCATCTTTGGTGTCTCTAGGCGGCGTCAAGTTCATCAGGATATCCGTCTACTTCTTTGCCTTCCAGTACCATAAAAAAACGAATTTATGTAGAAAAGTAACAACATTTTATTTTAATGCTACAAAATAAAGAACGAGCTTTCATTCGTGCTTTCATGATACGAATCTGGTGTTAACTAGATATATCCGGTTACAACAAAAGTTTTACGTATAACAAGCTGCTGACAACGTTGGAAAATTAAAAGCTGCACTCCCAATTTTACATTGGATAGAAGCGTTCAGATAGAAATTGTTTTAGTTAGTGGTTTTTGGTTTCTAAACGGAGATTGCAGGAATGCAGGGAAACGGCAAAAAAACAATTTCAATGTGAGGACTTTCTGTTAACAATAATTGACGTGGTAATATTGCAATAATTTAAAAACAATAAGCTGTAAAAACCGACTTCGATTTTAATGTTATGTCGTCAAAGTATTTACAAAATTGAGTACCTACTTTCATCGATTTCCCTGATTATCAAATCCTGATTTTTTTTTGATAATGGAAGGCAAACAAGCAGACGGATTTCCTGATGGTAAGAAATTCACGCCGCCTAGAGACACCAAACGGGGTAATGCTGCATTGACAACCTGAGGCCGGGATGTTAGGCCTCGAGCACAAGTAAGTTTACCGGCTACCTTACCCTCCGAACCGGAAAACGTTAATGGCAAGACTTGGACACTATGGTAGCAGGAATAGGCAAGGCGGTGGTACCAATTGGGGCGATTCGCTGCTAAACTCCTCCACCTAGTAAGGTGTCACGGTGTTAGTGACGGTGAGCCTCTGCTCACCTTTTATGAGCTGCCTAGCAGGAAGGCAGATGGTCAATTCTGCAAAGGAGCCCGGCCCAACACGAGGAGAATACAACACTTGATGCCAGTAAAACCACATCTAAAGTAGGTATGAGCTTTCAAATATAAAGAAAATCAAAATCTAATACGTTCCTGTATCGGATTTTTGCAATCGACATCCAACCTCTTTCTGTTTAAATGTAATTAAAATATCATCTCAAATTACCACGTTGTAATATGATGGTTTTTTTTTCGAAAGATAGGTTATGAATCTGAGGCGGTCGCATGTATACGTGCGTTCGTTCGTAATCGTTATATATATAAATTGTTACTTGAAATGAAAATCGGTGAAAAATAAAAACATGTTTTTTTAAAAATCTAACAATACGTCACGTGGTCAAGTTCGTCGTTATACTGTTTTGAGTATATGGTGTCTGGTGATCGACCTGCAGGCTTAGCCAAGTTCCAGACGTCTCGTTTATAATTGATTTCTACAATTGCGAATGATCTAGCGTTATCAATTGTAGAAATCGATAAGTTGGTAGCCAAAATCCCATATCGTACATAAACGCTTATTCTAAAGTATCGAGAGAAAAAACATGGATGTAATCTATGGACTATGGTGAGCGTTTCTTGAAAGTTGGGACGTCAAAAAAATGTAATTGATACAAGTATGACAGCTGCCATAACTCAGTCACGTGTTGCCATTTTAGCATGCACCAATATGCTAATAGCATTATGAACGTTTGTGTACGAAATGGGATTTTGGCTACCAACTTATCGATTCTACAATTGATAACGCTTGATCATTCGCAATTTATTTGTTTTGTAGCATCTAACATGTTTTTAGAATAGAAAACATTATCAAGAACTATTAGTTTCTATTATGAAAAGAAGTTCGTTTTGCTACATTTGTTAGTATAGTACGTGTACTTTTTGTAAAATTATTGTTTATTTTCGAGATTACCTATATTATAAAGAACAATTTTAATAATGATGATGTAAGTGACACTGAGTTATTACCGGTTTTATTATTTTTTCAATTCTCATACATCTTAGGCGTAACCAGCTTAAAACAAATCGATTGACGTAAAAGTAAAAATCATCAAAATCGGTCAACGCGTTTGGTCTCTATAGTCTACTAGCTGCCAGTTCCGGCTTTGCTCGGATGGCATTTTTTTTTTACCATAAATTGAGATATAAGCTATCCTATCTCTCAAGTTGGATCGAACTGCACATGGTGTGCGAATTTTATTATAATCGGTTAAGTGGTTTAGGAGTCCATTGAGGACAAATATTGTGACACGAGATTTATATATAATAAGATAATGCTCGTACATTGATATAACGCTCATTTGCGTAGTACAGTCGGGTAAAAAGCTTTAAATTTAATTTCAAGTTACGATCTTAATAAAGCTCTAATAAGTTGAAACAAGCTTATAGGCAATTAGCGAAAAACTGAAAGGGGTTTCCTGAAAGCTGTTAAATCTATAGACGTAAAGGAAAAAATAAAAAGTATTAATATGTTACTAATAAGTAAGTATCTTCAATCTCGTGTCCTTGAAAATGTACAAGACACTTACTTAACCACACCACAAGCTAAGGCCACTCTCAGAAACATCAATTAACGTTAATCTATTCTTATGACACAATTTTGTATCGAAAATGTCGACTTAATGGGTGATTAAAAGACAACTGAAGTCTCTGAGTACGGCCGTTAGTCTCACAATGTGATAGGTAGCAAGTCTTTTGCAAACAAGGCATATATCCAATCCCGGGCAAAGTTATTTTTATTAGAAAATTGAAGACACAAATGTATTTGTTGTCCGACCTGGAAATCGAATGTAGCCACATGAAGTCAAGTCCAACACCGGACCGCTAGACCACAGAGGCGACTAATGTTAATGTTAATAAATGAATCATTACAAATACAATTCTGGTTTATCTGAAACGTCGTTTTTTTGTTTAACTAAAACAGAATGAAGTTCCATCAACTGCCGACATTGAAAAGTGCAGACTTTATTCCGCTCTGTGGTGCAAAAATAAGTATTTTTGTTGCTTAGCAGTAATTTAAAGACTACTATAACATTTTACAACGATATAAAACTGTCATATAAAAAGTAAAATTGACTCTGTGCTATCTGCTATGTTACAACTATATCAACAAAAAAACAATATAAACAAAATGGAATTGGTGTCGTTAAAGCACAGTCAAAGGATCTGGATATTATTTGTCTAGAAGAGGCATAAAAATCGAAGAGACTTTTAATTTTTGAAAGCCTAAATTAGACATGGCATTTTTAGGGAAACGCATTATTTGCATCGTTAGGGGTATAGGCGTAAAATCATAAATAGTAAAAAGTATTTTGCCTAAAAAAACTCATACTTTTATTTAATAAATACTTTAAAAAAATTAATTGACACTGTATACTTTCTGCCTATAAGTACCAGTTAAAATTATATCATAGCCTCTTTTGAGTTTTTCAAAAATGTTATCCTAACGGTGCATTTTAAGTTTCTTGCTTCGAAATTATTATTAGGAGGTCTTCGTTTTAAGATTTAACGATTTAAAAATATGCGGTCGGTAGTGCTTAATTTTATATTCTTCAAGTTCCCTCCCAGAGCACTTGTTACTATATCCGTTCTTTTACCTCCCAAGCACCAGGTTTTGGAATTCTCTCCCCGTAGATATCAGGAGAGCTCCAAACATTAATATTTTCAAAAGTATGTTAAAGCATCACTTTCTGCGTTCACTGTAATTTGGTTTCATATTTTGACTTTTCCCATATGGTTTAAATACAAATTAAAACGAGCTTCTCCTTTACGGTAAGCGTTAGATGCATTTCTATATATTGTACAGTATCTCACTAAATCTTGTTCCATACTTTAGGGTTGCCTGGAAGAGATCGCTGACTTGGCGATAAGACCGCCTTTGTGTACCTTCTTAGTTTAAGTTAATTTGATATATGTAATTTCTCTTTACTTGTATATTCAGTATCTTCACGCCCATATCCCAAAGAGGTAGGCAGAGGCCTAACCAGGGCACCATGCGACTAGACGAAGATACCAAGTCCCACAAAGTGATAGGTGGCAAGGCTATCGACAACCGGACACTTATCCAATCCCGAGCAACGTTTTTTTTTATTATAGATAACTTAGATATTGTAATATGTGCATCTTTGTCGATGTAATTTATTTAAAAACACTTGTACTTTCCACAATATAATTGTAATTTCCACAGTATATTGTGGAAAGTACAAGTGTTTTTAAATAAATTACATCAAGAATGGAATTCCACCAAGCTCCGACGATAAGAAGTATAGAATCTATGCATCTTTGTCCTTTGGCTGGAATAGCACGCCTAATGTTCAGGTATAGTTCCAAGATGTGTTAGGTGGCAAGCCTATTATTTGGTGCGCAATAAAGAGTTTTTGTATTGTATTGTATTGTATTATTTGGCAATTTATTATTTTGCTATATAGACATACTTAAAAGGTATCTATAGACACTACGCTGGCTTCAACTCATGTATCATTTAATCCTTTAAAAACCACTGCCATTTCTAGATATTTATATCCACGAGAACTCGTTAAGCATTCTCTTCACGAGCGGAACTTTTGCTCGTATCGCAATATGTCTATGTTACGACGACGTGTATCATGTTTCATTTTTCTCGAATATATTTTGTTTAACTGTACGCGTGAATTTCGACGCCCCTATTAAAGTTTATGTGAATACTTTGTCGTGTGTGTAGATTTTTAATCTACACGCTTTCTTTGATTATAGAAATTCAACATTTTTATTTATCCTTTTGTTAAGTTGAGATTAGTTAATAGTTAGGGTCGTTGTATATATCCATTTTAATGTTGTTGTTGTATGATATTGAGATATTGTTCACTGCTGAAGATTTAACGGTACCGCTTATTTTTTATAATGAACTTAATTTTAAATATTTAATTAAAAAAAATGTTGCTCGGGATTGGAAACGTGCCCGGTTGGCGATAGGCTTGCCACCTATCACATTATGGGACTTAGTATTTTCGGCTAGTCGTGGGTGCCCTGGTTGTGCCTCTGCCTACCTCTTCGGGGATATGGGCGTGAAGATACTTCTACTTCTTCCTTTTGTTGAAACTTGTTTCATGTTTGTACATCTTAATTATAACAATAATATAACAGCATTGTTTGTCAGACTACCTTTTTCTATTTATGATATTGGAAGGCAAACAAGCTGATAGATTTCCTGATGGTAAGAAATTTACGCCACCTAAAGACACCTAAGATGGTAATGGTGCATTGCCAATGCACCATGCATTGCCAACCCGAAGTCGGAATGTTAGGCCACGAGTAAAAGTAAGTTTACCAGCTACCTTATCCAACGGGTCGGAACACGTCAACGGCAAGCGCTGACGTTATGGTGGCAGGATTAGGTAAGTCGGTGGTACCAATGCGGACGATTCTCTGCGGAACTATTCATGATAAACTCCGATTCCATGGTATTAGTGACGGTAAAACTATGCTCGCCTTTTACGAGCTGCCTGGAAGGAAGGCAAATGGTCTATTCTGCAAAAGAGCCTAGGCCAACATGGAGAAAAAAAATTAGACCTTTGAAACAGCAGAAAAAGAAAAACCTTTTTTTAAATTTAAGATGCCAAGCAGATGTTCTAATGATGATAAGAAATAATGCGTACGAAAGTGCCTATGCGTTCGTTGCAACAAAAGCTACCTAATAATGCGACTATGATATCAGTTTTTTTTAAACTGAAAGTTTTTTTTAAATAAATGAAAAATGTTATCATTATATGTACAGGCGTGTACGCTGCGTATGTATCCCTGCTAATATAGTTGTGATGTATTTCCATTAATTAAAAAAAATACCGATGCGAAATAAACTGTGCTCATACTAAATATAAAGCTGATATCAATATGTAATATTGAGATTATCCATTTTTTTGTATACTATATCTATAAACTAATGTAATTAATTCCTTCCAGATACGGGAACGTACAAAAGTAAGTGTTTTTGTGAAAGTCTACGATTTTTATATCAAGCTAAATTTATTTAGTTGTGTTTCAGTTTCTTAACTTCAAACTGTTAACACATTTTAAAAGTTATTGCTAATAAATTATCCGTTCGTAATGATCTACTTTTAAATATTCACAAGAAACATTCAGTATGTTTTTCTATATGTTAAATGTCAAAAACTTTCAAAAATCGCCTCTGTAGTCTAGCAGTTCAGTAACTTGATTGCTTGAGGTTTCGGGTTCGAATCACGGGTCAGGCAACAAAAACAAAATTGGGTTTTTCCAGTTTTCTAAAACGTTGCTCGGGATTGGATATGTGCCCGGTTGACGATAGGCTTGCCACATAATATCACACTGTGGGATTTAGTGTCTTTGAGCCTCTGCCTACCTCTTCCGGGATATAGACGTGAAGATAGTTTTAAAAATTCTTTACATTACTACAGTTTGCAGTTTCAAAGATTCAATCACAAGTCGGGCTATAAAACCGGCGTCCCAATCGTATAGGATACGGACTGTCTGGCGTACGTGAAACTATTACTTGTACGTGATACTTTTACGCTTTTCGAAGTCTTGGATAATTTTTCAGATAGTGTTTTATGAATATTTTTTTACTACTAAACGTGTCTCGTATTACTGTCTAAATTCGTAATCAACTACGGAAACACTGAAACGATTTTGATCAAACCAAAAAATAACGATTTTCATCATAAGTTGATAGTTAGTATAAATTGAAAAAAAAATATGGCTTTATTGAGACATCTTTATGAATACCTTAAAACAAAATAAATAACTTTAATAACCGTATGAATCCGAGGTACATAGCTAGTTTTTGATAACTTATATTAGTTATTTACTAAGGTCGGAACTTTGACACATTGACAGAAATAATTTAATTTTTTTATGATATTGGAAGGAAAACAAGCAGACGGATTTCCTAAAGGTTAGAAACTCACGCCGTCTAGAGATAACAAAGGTGGTCATGGTGCGTTGCCAACCTGAGGCCGGGATGTTCGGCATCGAGTAAAAGTAATATTTTCTCCCTTATCCTCCGAACAGGAACAATTCAAGTTTACAAGATCATTAATTGTACTTATGTCTATAGATTCAAACATAAATTTTGTATATAAAATTCTCGTGTCACAGTGTTCGTTCTCGTACTCCTCCGAAACGGATTGACCAATTCTCATGAAATTTTGTGAGCACACTGAGGATCGGCAACATCTATTTTTCATAGCCCTAAGTGACAAGTCCCCCTTGACTCACCCCAATTTTTTAATAAAATCATATTAAACAAATAGCAAAAGAACGTCTGCCGGGTCAGCTAGTGTAATATAAAAAAAAATGTGTGTGTATTTATGTACACACGTTAGAAGTTATACTTCTTCGGCGTAATAAGATAAAAATCTTTTTAAAAATTTTATCTTTTCCTTATTTTACATTTGTAGACAAAATGACACTAACCATAGACAAAAAGGTATTTAATACATTAAAAGTTTTATTATAATGCATTATTTAGTTAAATAAAGTTTATTTAATATTTAATAAAAATATCACAAAAAATATTTCTACATAATTATATAAAGAAATATTGTGAATACAGTTGTCAGTTCTCACGCAAAAATACGTAGATGTCCTTACTTTTACTTTGATGGTACCTTTTTTTGAAAAACTAAAATGTTATCTATAGCTAACTTTATTTTCAGGATTAGATTCTTACGAAAGAAACCGGGAAAATTACTGGAAAAATAGAAAAACTGTACTTTATTTTTTTATTAAGTGAATGGGTGGAACGAAGTTCCCCGGGGCAGCTAGTAGTAATATAAATCTTTTAAAAATAAATACAAATTAAACTATTCCATAGAGAATTGTATCACTTGTAAGTTTCTCTGCATATTTCATAGTGCAACAATTCAAATATTTATTACACTTTTACAGTTTTCTAGTTTAAAAGATTCAATCACAACTGTGGCCATAAAACCGGCGTCATCCAGATCGATTAGAACACGGACTGTCTGGCGTACGTGGAGCTTATTACAAGGACGTAATATTTTTACGCTACTGTAAGAATTGAATATTTTTTGTATCGGAATGAAGTAGACGGGTCGAATGATTGGAAACCAAGTCTTCTGTGGTTATTAATTTTTTTTTATGTTATAGGGATACAACAAGCAGACGGATTTCCTGATGATAAGAAATGCCGTCGCCTATAGACACCAAATGTGGTACCTAATGGTGCGTTGTCAACCTGAGGCTAGGATGGTCAGCCTCCTGCGTAAGTAAGTAAACCGGCTACCCTACCCTCCAATCGAAACATGACAATAACGAGCATTGTCATTTCGCGGAAGGAATAGGTAAGGCGGTGGTGCCTGTATGTCCGGGCGAGTCGTTGCAGGACTGTACCACCTAGTAATAGTAGTAATGTTAACCTGGGATGTAGATCCTCTTACGTATTGTATTTGATGCCCTAAGCAGGGCGGTATTCCCAAACGATTAGGAGGAGATGTTGGGTCCCTCAATGTTTTCTACCGCATCTATTATGTGGAATGTTCTGAGGAGTTGTTTGGTTTAATTCCAGCTTCTGATTTCCACCTTCGGACTTCGCGACAGAGTTTAAAGTATCATGCCCACCATCTTGATGCGTGGCGATCTACAACTGTGCGATTCCGAAGACATTTCTTACCTCGCACAACATCTTTGTGGAATCAGTTACCGAGGGCGGTATTCCCAAACGATTAAGACTTAGGAACTTCAATAAAAGAGCGTACTCATTCCTTTAAGGTCGGCAACGCATCTGTGATACTCCTGGTGTTGCGGATGTCTGTGGGCGCAGGTAATCACTTTCCATCAGGTGACCCACTTGCTTCCTCTACTATAAAAAAGAGCACGTCTTTGATTAGTACTGACGTAAAGGTGGTTGGATAAATAGTGATATTTTCTTACATTTTTTTTAAATTCGTTATTTTTCATTAAAGTATATTTAGTTTACATTCGCTTATAGTTTGTGGCCATCGAAATAACTGGCGGTAAAGGGCTGTGCAGCAACTTGTCTAATGTTTCTTAACCTTACTTATTCCTGCTACCAATAATGACTCTGTCATGTTTCGGCCCTGACAGTAGGGTAGCCGGTAAACTTTTTTTTAAGACATTGGAAGGCAAACAAGAAGACAGATTTCCTGATGTTGAGAAATTCGCACCGTCTAGAGAGACCAAAGGTGTTAATGGTGCGTTGCCAACCTGAGGCCGGGATGTTAGGCTTCGAGCAAAAGTAAGTTTACTGGCTTCCTAACTCTCCGAACCGGAACACGTCATGACGTTATGGCGGCAGGAATAGGTAAGGAGGTGGTACCAATCCGGGCGAGTCGCTGCTAAGCTCTACCACTTGCACAATAGGTCTTACACGCAGGCCACAGAACATCGATGCACCAGCAAAGTCTATGGTGTCTATAGGTCATTGGTATCTACCAGCTACCAGGAGAGCTGTGTACTTGTATCATTCACACTTTAAAGTCCATTATGTTAAAGTGATTTAACAAAAGCATGATTCACAAAAAGTATCTTTATGCTAGGATCCTTTAAGCGTTAGGCAATGTGTAAATCCGCGAAAAATAGTTACTTATTAAATTCTTTCGATTAAATTATTGTAACTACTAGCTTTTTTTTACTTGTTTATCTCTAATACTAAGAATATATATTAGAATAAATACAAATTACAAAACATTAAAAATTAAACAATTATATTAATCAATGATACATTAAGGTATTTTTATCGCCAAATCCACGATCTCTTCTATGCAACCTTAAGTCACAATAATAGTTAGTATAGTATAAAACAAATCTATTCAAATAGCATATTTGCCAATTTTTAAATTGTTGTTTCGTCAAAGCAACGGGATGTAAATTGAATCAAATGTTATTCTACGTACCTACCCTTTGTCACAAACGCTACGTCAAACTAAAACTAAAGGTAAGTAATTAAATACGTTCTCAAAAACAAAATATACTGTAGTACTATTTAAATTATGCGCTTCGGCTGTATTCGTTAAGCTTTGGAAAAACCGTAATGTATTTTAAAGATGTCTATATAAACGTATTTTTATTTTAGCACTTGCCCTGTGCTTGGGATAGTATTCTATCAATTTTAAAGAAAGAAAAAATTTCGCCTCAGACAGGATTTGTCTCAAGCCGACGAGTGCTCTAACCAATTTAGTAACTGAGGATTCAAGTCCCGTGGCGAAATTTTAATTCCTTTCTAACCCGTTAACGCGGGTAGTTATGTCCTATAGATACACAATTCTGAGTACCCACCAAATGAGTTCATCATTACAGATGAAAAAATTATTATCTATATAAAGTTGTTATTACACATATATAAATACTTTGCTTAAATTTACATTAGGTCAACCAATTTAAAAATAAAAGTATTAAGTGTAAAAGGAGTAGAAAGTGTAAAGCCGAAGCACATTATTATAATAGTATTACTAAAATAACTTTAGAACCCTAGTAGAATAACATTTCTTTTGTATATGCAACTAACTTTTTTTTTATAATATTGGAAGGCAAACAAGCAGACGGATTTTATGATGGTAAGAAATTCACGTCGCCTAGAGACACCAAAGGTGGTAATGGTGCGTTGCCAACCTGGGGCCGGGATGTTAGGCCTCGAGCAAAAGTAAGTTTACCGGCTACCTTACCATCCAAACCGGAACTCGTCACGACTTTATGGTGGCAGGAATAGGTAAGGCGATGGTACCAATCCAGGTGAGTCGCTGCGAAACTCTACCACCTAGTCAAATGTCACGGTGTTAGTGACGGTAAGCCTATGCTCGCCTTTTACGAACTGCCTGGCAGGAAGGCAGATGGTCTATTCTGAAAAGGAGTCCGGACCAACACGGGGCTGTAGAATAACATTTTTTTTTATATGCAACTAATAAGACTAAGGTCCAAAACTCGCATGATTTGATATCTCTACTGTCGATTCTTCCCGCCATAACGTTACTCGCCCTTGTCGCGTATGATTTTGCATAGTAGGACAGTACGTAGACTTATACTAGAGACTTTTATGAAATGAAATAAAATATATTTATTTGCTGAATATTTGTTAGAAGTTGTTACAAAAATATTTGTTTAAGCCCACACATGTCTACCACAAGGTAGTAGAATTAGTTTCTACTACCTTATGGTGGGTTTTTAAATTTATACAAGTTTTTATTTACATTTTTAATTATTTATACGGGATACTCACGATCTTCTATTATTTTATTTGTCGATATATCGGCCTAGTTGCATAGGCCGTGGTGACGACGGGACTGCGGCAGCGAGCTGTAACTTTTGACAGGAGGATCTGCTGACAGATGAGCCTGTCAACCCTCCGTCTAATTCTTCTTTTTTGAACGTCCTTGTCGCAATCATTTCTGGGCACTATATAATAAAATAAGATCGTGAGTATCCCGTATAAATAATTAAAAATGATAATAATACGCGACGATTTAAGTTTAAAATCTTAAGTTTTTATTTTATCTAGATTCAAACCATTTTAAGAAATATGATTATTATTTATTTATTTATTTAATTTTATGCACAACTAAGTACAAAGGTTAAACCATAGATTATAATAATTAAATGAATTCCGTCTTATTAATAAAAAAACAGTGAAGTATCGTAAAGTCTAATTTGACATTATCGTTTGTATATTCTTTTCTTATTCTTTTCTTATTTGACCACCTCGTTGGTCGAGTGGCTAACGTACACGCTTAACTACAACGACCAACCGCGAAGCTCGGGTCCGATTCCCGACGAGGGAAGGCATTTGTGTGATGAACATTAGATGTTTGCATTTCCGTATCTATTTAAGTATTTATATGTATCTATAAGTATCACTGACTAACACCCACAACACAGGCATATAATTTGCTTACTTTGGGGTTAGATTCAATTTGTGTGATTTGTCCAGGGATATTTATTTATTTATTTTATTCATTTATTTATTTATCACAGTGAGTATAATCGCACAAAAATATTTCATGTTAAATGTTACCAAGACGAGACCATATAGCTCGCACTGTCAAAAAGTTATCAGATCTCGTGTAGAGCCAAGTTTCTGACCCTACATGTCCAGCCTTAAATCGATAAGCCCTAATTTTACTCTCAAGTTACGGGGACGGGGGTTGTGTTGGACTTGACTGCATGAGGTCTCGGGTTCGAATCCCGGGTCGGCCAACAAAAAGAAAATTGGATTTTTCCAATTTTCTAATAAAAAAAAAATGTTGGTCGGGATTGGAAACGTGCCCGGTTGGCGATAGGCTTGCCACCTATCACATTATGGGACTTAGCATCTTCGGCTAGTCGTGGGTGCCCTGGTTATGCCTACCTCTTCGGGGATATGGGTGTGAAGATACTTTTTTTACTTTTTTTTTAAAGTTACGGGGAAATACTACAGCCATAGCTCGTACCGCGTAGTTCATAGCACGTAGCAGATTTCCCGCTATAATCTCTAACGGCCAATATTAATAACCAATCCTAATCCAAATCTTGCTGTCCAAGATTGATATTTTGATCCATTTTTATGTTATCGCTTGTCAATAACATATCTGTGGACAGGATAAATATGGCAATCAGGGATAAGATAGGCCGGCGGATACGCAGCTATCTAGATTGCTTGAAATCCATCTTTAGAGAAACATTATTAACATTTTTATTTTACATTTAGGCCGCACGAACTTTTTGCTTTCCGTCATAATATTATGAGTCATTGAGTTAAAAATCTATTCAAACTCTTTCCGTGCGGCTGACTCGCTCAATGATATTGATATTTTCACGTTCCAGTCCGGGCGCAGAGTATTCGGAATATATTGAATTGTTTCTAGCCTTGGCATTTGGTGAAACTCCATTATCATTTTTTTTCAATAAATGAAATAAAAATGCATTGTTTCACTCAAAATTTTTGTTTTTTTTTATAAAAAAAACTACTCAGAATACTTGCGCATTAGGCCAAACACCCCGACCACAGAACAGCGACTCACCTTTAACATCTATGGCGATTACAATCCACGGTTGTTTTTGGCATCAGGAGAACCTTAGACTTGTTGGATATCTTTTCTCATATAAACGTATAATATACTAGCCCATCACTAACATAGTATAAAACAATGTCGCTTCCTCTGTTCCTATATCCCTTTGTATGCTTAAATCTGATATATAAAATGCTCGTGTCACAATGTTCGTTCCCATACTCCTCTTAAACGGCTTGACTGATTTTCATGAAATTTTATGAGCATATTGATTAGGTCATCGTCGAACATCTATTTTTATAACCATAAGTGATGAGGGCAAATCTTTTTCATATCCTTTAGTGATAAGGGTGACTCACCCCAATTTTTTTATAGTAGAACAACGTCTGCCGGTTGCAGTTTTTTAATAGAAGTGATTAAAGAGGAAGGTTTATATGTATTTTTCATAACGATGCGAAGCCGGGACGGATTGTTAAATAATAATTTAGACGAGGACATTTACAAATCTTTACAAATTTAACAGTATAAATCACATCTCATCAAAGCCGGGTAAACATGCACTGTTTATGCAGAGAGCACGGACGCTTTTCGGTCACCAAATTTGCGGTTAAACTGGGGCTTAATTAA
>NJDD01005240.1:62845-82881 GCA_002245505.1 Calephelis nemesis
GTATAAACTATGTCCTACATTGTGTATCATACATACCATTAGAGTGAATTGTGGGTACATTCATAATATCTATGATACCTAAAGACTACGGTTGTCCCTTACCATCAGGAGACCAGTGAACTTATTCTAAGATCTCTCACATACAATAGAAAAGTGCCTATAAAAAATTTCAATACTAGTACAGCAATGAAGTTTTTTTTAAAGATATTGGAAGGCAAACAAGCAAACGGATTTCTTGAGTGCGTTGCCAACTTGACCCCGGGATATTAGGCCTAGAGCAAAAGTAAGTTTACCTTCTGAACCGGAACACGCCGACGGCAAGAATTGACATTATGACGGCAGGAATAGGTGAGACGGTCGTACCAATCCGGGCGAGTCGCTGCGAAACTCTACCACCTAACTGCACTAAAATATTACATTCATTTGAAAAACTCCCTTAAGATAGTTTTTCTTTAACTTTCACCAAGAACTCTTTGAATGTTCAGAGTCTAAGGAATAAAAGAAAACGCTCAAAGGATAAAACAATTTCCTTACTAAAAAGGGCATTTATCTTATTAACTTATTATTCTTAATGCTGTTTGAAAGAAATGCTGAGTAAAGCATTTAGCGATCAAAGAACTACAAAGGAACGAGGAAACATTAAATGGGTTAAAACATTTTGATAACATTTGATGTTTAAAAGGATTTGGTTTTTAAAAGGAAATACAATCCTAATAAAAATAACTACGTTAGTAAAAACCGACTTCAAAACTTAAAAGTGAAAAATAATAAAGATTCAATATTAATTATATACTACCTATTATTTATACGTGCTATTTACTAAAAGGTCTGAAGTCGGTGGCAAGCTATTTATACTTACTTATAAAATAATTATTAGATTAAGGCGTACACCGACCGACCGTTTTTGTAAATAGCACATAAAAGTAATAGGTAGTAGGTATATAATAAATATTAAATCTTAATTATTTTTTTACTTTTTAGTTTTGTAGTCGGTTTTTATTAACGTAGCTACTTTTATTTAATACTTTTTAGTTTATTGCTGATATGATTCAATTAAAAAAAATAAACAGCGGGATAATAATGTGAAAGAAGATAAAAAATGCTCATAAAAAATACTAATGAAATAAATAAATGAAATAAATAAAATAAGCCTTTATTTTGCATCTGTTATAATGGATTTCCAAAAAGTAACGCCTGATTCAATAAAATAAAAAAGAACCATTCTTACAAAATTAAGATATATATACTACAATTTGTCGTTCATTTTTTATCTGTTAGTTACTGACGATGCTTAAAAAATGTAATTAGGGAAACAAACTCAATGTTACTGATGATGCTTGTCCTTTCCATTTACATTCGATTCATTTGCAGTACACACAGCGGAATTGCTACACGGGATTGGAATATCTAATTTAAATTTTAAAAGGCAAATATGCGTAGATGATCCCAAAAAGGACAATTTAGCGCCATATTAGCATCATAAAAGCGGATATAACGTTCAGGGAGGGTACAATTTAAAAATTGTGTAGCACATGCATTTTATTGTGGAGTTTCAATGTTGGCAAAATTTGGTGCTTTAATTTTTTTTTAGATAGGTCAGCGAATAAGCGCATGGCTCTCTTGATGGTAAGAGATAACCGTGGCCTATAGACACCATAGATGTCATAGGTGCGTTGCTGTGCTGCGGGCGGGATGTTAGGTTTATAGTGCAAGTCTACCGGCTACCCTACTCTCTGGACCAGAACATAACAGGGTTATGGTCGCAGGATTGGTAAGCAGGTGGATCCCTATTAGGTCAAGTTGCTGCGCGAAACTCTGTCACCCGTGAAAGTGGTTCTTTCTCTCTGAGTGTTTAGTTTAACTAGTGGTCGCCCATTGGCCGAAATTCGACCATAATAAATTTTAATATCTTGTTGCTATGAAGGCCATTTTCATTTCTCAAGACGAAATACTTTGTTTCCTGAATAGTTAGTGCGCCATCTGTGATCTTTTATCGTTATCATCAATATATTTGTTTGTGTGTGTCTAATAAATAAAATAAAAACATCATTATTATAAAATTAAGATAAATATACTACAATCTGACGTTATCTGTTAGTTACTGACGATACGTTACGATACGATACGACGATGGTAGTACGTATAATGTTTTATTTTTCAAATAATAAACTTTATAATCATTACCATTAAAAATAGTCGCCTCTGTGGTCTAGCGGTCCGGGTGTTGGACTTGATTGCATGAGGTCCCGGGTTCGAATCCCGGGTCGGCCAACAAAAAAAAATTGGATTTTTCCAATTTTATAATAAAAAAAATGTTGGTCGGGATTGGAAATGTGCCCGGTTGGCGATAGGCTTGCCACCTATCACATTGTGGAACTTAGTGTCTTCGGCTAGTCGTGGGTGCCCTGGTTGTGCCTCTGCCTACCTCTTCGGGGATATGGGCGTGAAGATACTTACTTTTATACTAGCGTTCTGCACTTCTCCTACACAAAAACTATAAGTGTGCCAAATTTCATAGTCCTTCGTCAGCGCAATTTTCGTAAAAAGGGGTCCAAAGTTTTTGCTGCACGTATTAATATTATGACACTTAAAGGTTTTGAAGTAAAAACTTCTTTGCTTACCATTTTCGTGATAAGTAAAAAATGTTAAACTTGCGTCTGGACACGTGAGGGAAACAGAGTAGAAAACCAGCGTGGCATAGAAGAGGAAGTATCCAAAGCCGTCATGCTAGAGTCACGGTGTTATTGTCGTCAGATAAAGAGTGTTCTCAAACCACCCACAAAAAATCTGATATCTTAGAGATGTAGAGCTGATAAAAATATGGACGATGTCCCGCCGAAATGGTGGCTCCTAGATTTTGTTCGTCGTACATTTATGTCTCTTAGGAAGCAAAAATAAAAACAAAAGAAAAATAATAAAACGAAAATAAGAAAACACTGTATGCTGTTGCCGCATTTCGTAATATGATTTTCATTTCCTGCCCGGTGATTGCACCTCACGCAATGCAACATTTACATTTTTTTTATCTTGAACAAAATAATTTAAGTGAGTATTGTATTTTACCGTTTAAATGATAGTATTTGTATATGGTGCGTTTACACCCACATTCTAAAGCAATCTATATACATAAAAGAAAGTGGTGTTACTTACACTATTTATAACTCAAAAACGGCTCAACCGATTAGGCTAAAAATTGGTGGGGAGGTAGCTTAGAACCAGGAGAAGGACATACAATACATGTTATCCTGTTCGATTATGAGGAAACTGGGAAAAACAACATTTTTAATTTTCCCCATACAAACTGAACGGGCGGAACAAAGTTCGCGGGAATAGCTAGTTTTATATAAAGTATCTTCACGCTCATATCCACGAAGAGAAAGATAGTGGCACAACCAGGGCATCCACGACTAGTCAACGACACCAAGGCCCACGATGTGATAGGTGGCAAACCTATCGCCAACCGAGCACGCACATCCAATCCCGAGCAACATTATTTCTACTAGAAAATTGGAAAAACTAAATTTTCTTTCTGTTGCCTGACCCAGGAATCAAACCTGGACATCAGTCCTTCATGCAGTCAAGTCCAATACAAAAGAGACGATTTTATATAAAGCTTTTTAAGGACAATTAACAGAAGGCACTTACGATTTTAGAACCAAGATTTGTTCTAGTGATTTTTGTGAGAAAGGTTACTAACAGAAAGCCGGCCGCGCTATGGCAGCTAATTCAGGTTATCCAGATATTCAAAGTAACTTACTCGCTCGTATGTCTGTTTGTGATGAGGATAAAGGGCTATTTATCTCCATTATAAACATGCCAAGAGAATACATGCCGTACGCTCGGAAAATTCAACCATATTTTGTACAAAAATATAAGTCACACTTTTAGTTCAGTCAATGCAACGTTTCTAAAATGAAACCAATTCAAAGAAGTACAATGAACACTTCACACTTTTCATCCAGCTCCAGACTGTCAACGGCAGACTTGGATGTGAAAATAATTCACCCTCATCGTAGACGTTTTATGATTGAAACAAATATAAATGAATTTTGTTTTATGTTTACTTTGACAGAGGAAGGCTTATTATCTTTAAGGGGCCAATCAAATCAAATATCTGCCAAATGACGTGATTTTAGTTGCTATCTCTATTGTATTTCTGTTAAGGGGCCATATACGCTAAACTACGTCAGCAGTTTACTGTTTTTTTCATACAAAGCAATCATGGATCTTGCTGACAAAAATACACAAGAATAACATGAATATGCTTTACTAGACTAGTGTTTCCAAAACACGATTCATTTCACTTTGCTCGATAGGAAAAAATCAAAAAATTAACCCTTTTTTGAAAGCAAAACGCAAAAAAAGCAAACGTAAATATAGATAAGTACTATACCTAAAAGATAAGTGTTTCAGTTTTAATACTTTTTTTCAAAATACTTTTATAGTGTAAAAATAGTGATTTGTCGCTTAAGATGTTTACTTTAGAGCGCCATTGTTCATAGTAATCATGGAACGGGGGAGCGCGGTGATTGGCTCTTCTGGCTGACTGAGTATGGGGCCTTAATAGGGATTCTAGATGGTTGTAATCATGCCTATCAAACTGAACTCGGAGAAAACATTGTTTCCATCTTGAATGAATGAATGAATGGTTACACTTTATTATGCACTAAAATTAACAAAAAAATACACACTCTTTTACTTATAATAATATTTAACTTACGTGCACAAAAGCGGTCTTATCGCTTCAGAGCAAAAACAAAACTTATGCTAATCTAATAAATGTATTGTTTTATTTCATATATGCATTAAATTACAAAAATACATATATCGTCCTATATTACGAAAAAAGTAACACAATCTATAAAGGAAGAGAAAAAAAGAAACACACGATGTTAAGGCCCCATAGAAGCCAGAAGAGCCAATCACCGCGCTCACCCGTTCCGTGATTACTATGAACAATGGCGCTCTAAAGTAAACGTCTTAAGCGACAAATCACTATTTTTGACACTATAAAAGTAATTTGAAAAAAGTATAAAAACTGAAACACTTATCTTTTAGGTATAGTACTTATCTATGTTAACGTTAAATCTGGTGTCGATATTTTCATATTTGAAGTAGACATTTGCGTTTTTCTTTCAAAAAAGGGTTAATTTTTGATTTTTTTTATCGAGCAAAGTAATATGAATCTTGTTTTGGAAACACTAGTCTAGTAAAACATATTCATGTTAATCTTGTGTATTTTTGTCACGAGATCCATGATTGCTTTGTATGAAAAAAACAGTAAACTGCTGACGTATTTTAGCGTATATGGCCCCTTAAGGATGTTGTTCTAAGCTTTATGTTGTGTTCTGCGTATTTAGATAATAATGTTTTAATAATTTTCTAAAAGACCTGATAGTTTCAGCCTTTTTAATTCGTATTGGCAATGAGTTCCAAAGACGAATAGCCTGGCACGTAAAAATATTTCGATTATTATTAAATTTGGATTAAATTTACGATCCAGACAGATATAAACCTATGTTTACAAGCAGTGTTTATAACCGTCTAGAACATTCTTAAACAATACAAGCACTGTCCGTTACCTCTCCCACGGGAATTCATTGAGATATCAGAATACAAAGCAATTTGTACCTTTCTCCCAGGGTTGGGTCAGAAATCCCAATCGTTTTAATCTTTTTTTTTTATATAACATTGGAAGGCAAACAAGCAGACGGATTTCCTGATGGTAAGAAATTCCCGCCGCCGCACAAAATACTACCATCCGTAATTAAAACGACTCGTTTTTTGAATATAGGAACCGGGCATTAGTAAGATTACTAACAACGGTTGCTCGTTTCCGACTATTGATTCTAAACATTTTTTGAAAATATTGGTAACGCTCCGTTACTTTTGAACAAGCTACGAATGGTTTAGCTGACGGATTACGATTCGTTGATTAGAGGAACCGGGCATTAGTGGCTGATGAAAAGAAGACTGAGGTGACTGGTCTTAATTTGTTATTTTGAGGTTTCAATAATAATATTATATCAGTTTTTATCAACGACAAAATGTCGGTTTCGACACAAAAATTTAAGATCCGTTTTCTACCTTCTTTTTATGTATGTACTAACTATTAGCTGACTGGGCAAACTTCGTATCACTTGATACTAACAGTTTGTATGGATTATGGAATTGATTTTGACCGTTTTCCCTGCGATTTTCCCTTTTTTAAAAGAAATCTTCTCCTTACCATAACTAAAACAAAAAAAAAGTAAGCAAAATTAATCCATTACGTTGGCCACGTGAAACTCATTTATGTATATCTGGGTTCCATTCGTTCAGTTTGTCTTGTTTTTTTTTCCTAGTTTCCTCGAAGTCTAATGGAACAAAAAGTATTCTATGTCCGTCTCCTGGTTTTAAGCTACCTCCCAATCAATTTGCGTCCGAGTTGAATCAGTCGTTGATGAGTTATAAATAGTCTAATTAACACACATGACTTTCTTTTATACATATAAATATATAATGAACTTCTAAACTAAAATCTGGCAATGGCTAGTTCTAACATCAGATATAGTCAATGTCTATCCAAGTTTCTGCCGCTGCCGAGCCAACATTTTGGCTTTTCCGAAATATGTGGGTAGTCATAAACGTGTCATATAATGCGTGATACTTGTAGAGTTTTAGAATCTGTATCTGGTTACTGGCGTGGGTCCAAGAGAGCGCTCCAAAGGCAGTTTTGTTCAGATTAATTGTTACTACTTTTGCCAAATGCACTTAGGTTTAAAGTTTAATCTTTATAACAACAACATCCTCTGGTCGCAATAAAAAGAAAAAAAACTCAAAAATGTATGCATTGCACATTAAACAAAATCACGGATAAGGATCTATCGCCTTACCTATTCCTATTGCTATAATAACAGAGAGTTCGGTAGGGCTACTCTTAAATCTCGATTTCAAGCAAATTAGAAATTGTAATCGAATATGTCACTATAGGTACCCTTGAACACAATACTAGCGAATTATTAACATGGACATGACATTCTGGAAAAGAAAAAGAAACAAAAAAAATATACTTATTTTCGGAATATGTGTGTTACAAAGATCTTACAAAATTGTTTAGGCGTTCTTACATATTCTATTATGATATGCAAATTGTTATGTAATTTTTGGTATGTTTATTATTATTTATTTATTGTTATGTTATTGCTAGTTATGTATACTTTTTTTATGATAATAGAAGCTAAACAAACAGACGGATTTACTGATTGTTAGAAATTCACGTCGCATAAAGAAACCAAAGGTGGTAATGGTGCGTTGCTAACCTGAGGCCGGGATGTTAGGCTTCTAGCAAAAGTAAGTTTACCTTTCCTTCTGTATCTCAGAGAATCATTTCGAGATTGCACGTAAAGTTAATTTTAACGACAGAGTTATTTTTGTGTGAGTACTTTAATACAGTCAGAATAACGTAAACCAAAATATCCATACAAACATACATACATATATATCTTGACGCTAAGTCCTTTACTAGGTCGATAGAGAGTATTGATTGCCGAACCTCAAAGACCTGGCAGATATGCCTGGCTTCCGCTACATTTATTGCCCTTTTCATAAAAATACGTTGGTTTCGAAGACTCTTGACACCACCTTCTGGTCTTTGGGATTTGATCATGGAATGTCAAACTAGATCTTCCCGGGTATCTACATCTATCCACATTCGCATTGTATATTTGCTTTGTTAATCTTTCATTTATTATTCTTTCTGAATGCCCGAATTGGCATTCTTCTTCAACAAACACGTTGCACTCATTACCCTCCTTGCAGGCATCAGGTAAAAAAGGATATAAAATGCGCTGAATTTACATATAACTGCCGCTGATACCTTATCTTAATTCGTTGGAAAATATAAAACGATATCTCCCTTGTAAAAGCTTACTTTAAGGGCCATAAAGAAGAATCAGCTTTTGGACCTATCTTTTAAGCTATAAAAACAACATTTGCATAAATATAAAAGGTTTTGTTTAAGGTTTCATTATATACTAGCTATTGCCCGCGACTTCCTGTACACGCTGAAGTGACTTTGGTTAGAGATGGAAACTAAATATGTTTCAACAAAAGTTATCATTAATGCTGATCCGGGCTATAAGAAGAGAAGGGAATGAAAAGAAATATTTAATTGCGGAATATGAGTGTTACAAATGTATTACAAAATTATTTAGGCATTCCAAAATGAAGATTATATATATATATATATATATCTTATTATAATATAAATAATAAGATAATGAACCCGACCAAACCTATATATTATAATGCAGTTAAGAATCATCTTGATCAGATCAGTTTTTTTAACAAAATTTATCGTTGAAATTAGTTCATCCATTTAAAAGTTATGATGCTACAGACAGACACACATACTTAGAACCCCTAATTTTCCATCGGGCGTCGAAACAACGCATCACAATAGTTTGGGAGATACGATTCCACAAACACACACACACACACATACACACACAAACAAGTCAAACTTACAACACCTCGTCTCGTCAATACCTTGTTGTTATGCTGTCGTCATCAAAGATATAAATAGGTCTAGTTAAGGCAAATCGAATGAGTCCAACCCCGATGGGTTTACCTGTAGGCATTTCAGGGTTACGTTTCCCATCTTCGAGTTCCATCTTCAAACTAACAAAGTTGTTCAAACATTCGTTAATGTTTTAAATGTACTGTCTCACTTACGTCCAATAGTGAAACAAATACCTCTAATAAGTTTAATGTCTTTCCGATGCTTACTAATGAGCTGAAGACCTTCAACGTCTGAACAGATCCCCGTGAATGAATAATATGAACCATCCCAAAAACTAACGAAACAGAATACAGTACTTTTGTAACTTTGATCTACCTTCCAGTTCAATCATCAGGTCTGCCATCAAGTCTTTTTCATCAGAAAATAAAAACCGATTAATGCAAATCAAATGAGTCCAAACTATGGGTTTACCAGCAGCTGCAATCCAGGATTACATCCCTATCTTCGAGATACATCAATAGACTAGCTTCTTGGTACCAGCAATCGTTGGTACTCGTGGGTGCAATACCCGTAGTACGTCTGAAATACATACCGATACTTGCAAAAAGCCGTTAATACCCTGATGACCCTGAATACCTGGACAGATCCCCATCAACTATAGCTAAGAACCAGCTCGATCACGTCAGCTTTCAAACAAAAATAAACGACTGGTTGCACTTCGGAAGTGCCGCACAAGTGAAAACTTGAATATTAACGTTGTGCATTTTTGATATTTTGGAATGGTTAGGGAATAATTAAAAAGTTTAGAAGTTTTTACCCATTTCGAAAAAAGTGCGCAACGCTTCAAGAAGTTTCTACGTCCACCCGCTGAAGGACTACGATGACACAGACACACACACGCACACATATACAGACAGACACGTCAAAGTTATAACACCCCTCGTTTTGCGACAGGGTTAAAAAATGCGTTCAGTAGTTTTTGCTTAAAAAGTGAATGGACATACCGACAATCATTTTATATCCCTGGTTTCAGTTCATATATAAACAATTAGTAGTAATGATTGTTTAAAAAAAATAGTTGGTAGATTTAGTGTTATTACTGTCCCATTATATGTATAGACCGTGTTAGTCCGGGACCGTTGAGTAGGCTAGACCATCTGCCTCTCTGCCAGTCAGCTCCTAAGAGGCGAGAACTGGCTAAGATATAGGTCAGGACCAACAAGACCACTGGTGATAGTGTGCCTTGCAATAAATTGCTGGGTAAGGTTACACCACTTTACCTATTCCTGCCACTATAATGATTCTGTCATATTCCTGACCGGAGGGTAGGGAAGTCGGTAGACTTGAACCATATGCCTAACATCCCGCTTCCAGGACTACGCGCCTACGCACCTGTAATATCTTTGGTACACATAGACCATGGTTTACCTTCAAAAAACCTGTCAAGATACTTAATATAATATGCACTTCTCCACAACACATTTTAATAAGTTTGCCAATCTTTATTACTTTTAATAACAACGAGTCCTAATCCTTTGAAGTGTTATGTGTTTATTAACGTGCATTGTTAAAAAGTGTAAATTGTTATGTTATAAAATAAATAAATATCCCTGGACAAATCACACAAATTGAATCTAACCCCAAAGTAAGCAAATTATATGCTTGTGTTGTGGGTGTTAGTCAACGATACCAATACATAAATTTTCTTAGGTAGATACCAAAATAAATTTAATAATCACCCAGACCCGGAAATACAGACATCTAAATGTTTATCACGCAAATGCCTGCCCCCGTCGGGAATCGAACCCGAGCCTCGTTATATAGTAGTAGTATTATATAGCCGAACAGTTATATTATAATAATTTTGATATTATTTTTTATTTCTTTAATTTTCTAAAGGTAAAAACTTCAGTAACAACGTCAATAAAAAGTTTGATTAATGTTTCAATTACTACATACGAAGGTAATTTAGAGTCGCAGACATTTCGTGAATTGCCATTTTGAAAAACGTCCAGATCTTCTATTAAGTGGATAGTTTAGTGCTGATTTCAAAAAGCAAATGATAAAACACGGGAATCTTATAAAAACAATACGAATTGGTAATATTTTTTGTAAGAAACTAAGTTTATAATAATATAAACTATGAAAAGGTGAATGTTCCCATATTTTTTGAGAATTGAAACCCCATATTTTTAAACATCCACAAGCACTGAAAAATATACACATCATTTAAAAAACGCATTATTTATGTCTTAGGTAATACATAGTATATTTATTGAGCATATTTGTATAGTATATTTGTATAGCATTATTGTCAACCTGAGAGCGTGATGATAGTTGCTTGCATAATTAAGTTCTCAAGTAATCTTACCCTTCTAATTCGATGCTGAAGTTAAAAGCTCTGATGAAATGGAAAAGAAATATATAAATCAGTAGTACGAATTCGGTTTCGTTGTCGTATAACTTTACCACGTTAAGTCTTATTTCCTTTGACAATTTTTAAGTACAAATTCTAAATAAAATGCTAAAAGAAATATGTTAGCTTAAACACTTATTACATTGAGTGCATTTGCTATACTAACAGCTTATGGCCCAAGCGATAAAAGCTACATCAAGAAGATTACTCCATTCGAAATGTGGCTATTGAATGTCTTCTTTCTATTTCACAATGCCGCTGATTAAATGCAGCGATAAAGCGCTTGATTGTTCACGTTTTTTCCTACTTTGTCGTAATATTTCCATCAGAAAGCGAATGCAATTTGAGTTAGTGTGAAATATATTCAGTGATTTGGTACATATTTACATAGATATATTCACGTCAAATTCCTTATGAGATAAGCAGAGAGTATCGAGTGCCTAACCCGTAAGGAGTACCTGCCTGGCTTCTTCCATACTAATTGCCTTTTTCATACAAACACATCGGTTTTGGAGACTCTTGTCACCACGCTCGGACGATACCCAAGCACTTTGATCGTGGAATGTCAACCTATAGGTCTACTTGGGTAGTTCTATTCAAATTGTTGTGTTGTACTTTTTACTTTTAGATAAAGGGGAACGTAGTGTTAGTGGTGTGCTTTTGAAATCAGTTTTAGCGATCATAGAAAATGAAATTTAAAGGTGTTAAATATTTATTTTTAACAATATGTTTATTTATTGCTCTTCACAAAAACTATTTCTTAATATTGAGTACACCTATGTCAATATTTTAGAAAGTGAAAGTCTGGTGCCTATGCTAAGTACAAGTATTTGAGTTGCAGGACATCAGAACCCTCACCCAGCCAGTCGGTACCTATATTGATGTTATATGTGTAATATCTAGATAAGAGAAGTACAACAAATTTAATTAAGATTAGAAACTAGACGTTTATATGTGCTATACTTCAGTACACGTCTATGTAAAGTTGTGTGTGTGAGTGTGTGTGTGTGTGTATGTGTGAGCGTATGTGTATAATTATAACGCTGTCTTCATTAGCAGTTTGGTATTTTCGTAATCTAAAGTTCTACGCCAATTAACAAACATAAGTTTGAATTTTGTTTTCGTCATTGAGTAGACATTAAATTAACAATTTATTTTATTATATTGTAGGTTAAAATCAAAAGTGAACACATTACAATACTACCCCTTTTGTTGGCATTAAAATGGGGGTCAAATTTTAATAAGAAATGTTTTCTTTGTACGACATTAGAAAATAAATTTTCCTAACAGATAGCACATTCCAGAAACCAAAAAGGTCTGTGGTAGGGTATCTGTATTTAAGAAAGATGAAGAAAATAAACTTTGATAATTTTAAGGTTAAGGTGCGGATGATCTTTAATAATCTCAAGGAAAAATGTAAGAACCTCACCCATTTCCCAGAATAGGTAGGTAAGTGAGTAAGCACCCGCGATTAGCTTTAACTTTTGGCGTAATTATGTTAACTTGCTCTTGGTTCCCTCTTAATCAAAAAACAATAGTGAAACGCAACGATGTTATAGTGGTCGGAACAAATAGTCAAAGCAATAGTCAAACAGCGAATAGATAAGGCGAATATAGCAAAACTTTACTACATAGACAATGTCGCCAATGCTAATAAAATACAAATTGATATTTTCCTCGAACGAGCTTTTTCTAAAAAGCAGTTTCTACATTTTAAAGAGTCACGATCAACACAATATTAACCAGACATTTCTTTAATTGCTTTATCAAATGAATATACCGTAGCACAAGTTATTACACTTGTAAACAATGCCTAAGTAATATGTAAACAACACAATGGCGTCAATTGTTGACATACGTAACTGTTATTGAATTATATTTTATAGGTAAATAGTCTGTATAGTTACTACATAGGTAGTAAACATTTGAGTTTATTTTAAGGCCAATAAAACTTTTAGATTTTTCTCGTTTGTTCCACCATTTTTTGGAAAGCAAACATGCAGGCGAATTTCCTGATGGTAAGAAATTCACGCCGCCTAGAGACACCAAAGATGTTAATGATGCGTTGCCAACCTGAGATCAGGATGTTAGGCCTCGAGCAAAAGTAAGTTTACCGGCTACCTTACCCTCCGAACCGGAACGCGCCATGATGTTATGGTTGCAGGTAGGTAAGGCGGTGGTAATAATCCGGGTGAGTCGCTGCGAAACTCTACCACCTTGTTAGATGTCACGGTGCTAATGACGATGAGCCTATGATAGCTTTTTACGAGCTTCCTCGCAAGAAGGCAGATGATCTATTATGCAAAGGAGCCCGGACCAACATAGGGAGTTTTTGAGATATTTATTATTGCATTAAATTTTTCACAAATCTATACGACCTCATCAATAATAAAACAGTCACGGAACTCAAACACGACTAGTCGGATCATTAACAAATTAATATAGGACTACCTTGGAAGCAAGACTTATCTTTCGTTAAAAGAATAATCAAGATCAGTTGGATATTAACGGAGTAATTGCGTAGCAAGCCTGAAACAAAAAATACCCAAAAAACGACGAGTTGCACTCCGTGAGTGCCGACAGAAGTTAAAAATTTGAATATTTACGGTATGCATTTTTTAAAAGTTGGAATGGTTAGGGAATAATTTTGCACGAATTGCTTTAATTATCAGTATGAAAGTACTATCATTTATGTGGTAAAATATAATATTAATTTATTGCGCTATCGTACACAAACATATTAATATCTATTTTACATTATTTTTTTACGTTATTTATTACATTAATTTTACATTAATCTTCCCGAAATATAAGCATCAAAATTCAAAGTCTATCCATCAATGGCAGAGTAATCGTATAGAAAAAAAATAATCGTGTTAATTACCTCGTCCTTTTTGGAGTGAGTTAAAACGAGTACTTAAGTTTCAAAATATATTTAAACAGAGAAATATATTTATTCCATGAAATCTAATAATTTAAACTTAAGAATTAAATAGCAATTGTCAGCGCCTTAATAACTCCTTTTCTGTTATCAATTTGAAAGGGATCATAACATCTGGCGAAAATAAATTTACAGACTACACTCTAATTTTAATATAATTTATTAATTGCTATAAAAAATAACACAATAGTGTACATCATGTGTATGTACTCGTACATAGAGTAAGTAAGTATCTTCATGTACATGTCCCCGAAGGGGTTGGCAGAGGCACAGCCAGGGCACCCACGACTAGACGAAGACACCACATGTCCCAACATGCCCACATGTCCGAAGTCCCCACATGTGCTAGATGGCAAGCCTGTCGTCAACCGGGCACATTTCCAATCCAGAGCACCATTTTTTTATGAGAAAATTGGAAATACTATATTTTCTTTTTGTTGCCTGACCCGAGCTTCGAATGTGCATCTGAATCGAGGGCCCATTTTTTTTAATTTTTGAAAATCGAAATAAAACTTGTAGGGGAATTAGTAAAAAATAGTAAAAGCTTAAAGCAAAGGGCCATGAATTTCTTAAACTTGAATTAAAAGTATTATGATTAAATTACTTGGGCCCTCCATCCAGTCGCAAGAATAAATTTGCAGAACCTAAATCTCATAAAGTCTGGGTTATTAATTTTAATTTACAAATATAGTTAAGATTTTCTTAAATATTTTAAGAAACTCCCGAATCTTTAGGATTTGTCGATACAGATTTATGGCGGTATTATGCAGGTCCCTCAATTCATTGATGTCTTGACTGAGGAATCTGCAAAACATGAATGGATCTAAAGAAATAAATTAATGCGACTTTAATATATTTTACTTAGACACATAAGTGAATTAGTTTAAAAGAAATAATCACACAAATGCTTATTATTAAAAAGTAAATAAAAGTCTACTAAAAACTAAAACGTCTGAACTGAGGGCCTAATATTTTCGGCTTCATTGACTAGGCTTAACCTCATAGATTAAAGCAAATTAGAATTCCCCTACAAGTTTTATTTCGATTTTCAAAAATTCGAAAAATGGGCCCTCGATCCAGATGCACATGAGATTCGAACCCGGGACCTCATGAAGTTAAGTCCAAAATTTAGACCGCTAAACGACAGAGCCGTATGTACGTAATTGCAAAATTAGTGTAAGGACATTCATAAACAATTGAATAAAAAAAATATGTACCAAATAATATCATATATGTAAAATACTTTGGACTTTAGTACATAAATAAACTTTGAAAAAAACAGAAACATACAAAAACATACAAAAACAATATTAAATATTTAATTACAATGAAGCAAGCAAAAAGTCAATGTGAAGTATTAAAGCAAGATTAAAAAAACTCTTGGAGTTTGTATAATTGTAAGCTATCAAAACATGAATTGAAAGATCAATAATTCAGTCATTGAAGTATCGAACAACTCGAACGGTCGGCGCGTTACCAGCGCCACGCGTGTACACAACTAGAAGAGCTAAGAATAGCTACATCGGAACACTACAACACCTAGCACTGTCGTTACATCACGTAAAAAGTGAGTTGATAAATTTCTATTACTTTCAATGACTTCGGCCACAAATATTTTTGCTTAGGTATACTAAGTCTCGATTTAAAAGAAATTTGTAACAATAATTTTAACAAAATATAAAATCCACATACATTTTGCAAAAGTAAGGCCCTTCTTTCTTAAATTTTAAAGTTGGTCCAGCCATGTTCAATATCTCTAGATGCAAAATTTTGATTGCTTGTTTTATGTGACGATTCTTGTTGGTATTATATTCTCATTGCAGTTTCGCTGTTTTATTTTTTGAAACTAAACTAAAAACGTTGTATAATTTTTGTTATCTGGATTCATTGTCTATAAACTTAATAATTAGATGTTAAAATTGCAACAATTTGATTGAAAAATAAAATTTTATGAATTTGATACATTAACTCGACCTTAGTGGACGTTTGTTTGTTAATCCTAGATATGGCCAATATTATTCAAAAATCATGTTTGTAAAATAAATATTATTCAGATTCCTCGTCTACTGACTAGACGTAGACGTAGAGTAGACGAGGAAGTGAAGATACTTCCTCGTCTACTGACTATGACTTCATACGTCGGATAAGGTTGCACAACCTCGAACGTAACAACTTCATATTAATTATCAACTTGAACCAGCTAAAGACAGTAATTTCAATATTGGTAAAACATATGCTGCTTATTAAATACATAGGGCACACTTAAAGTTTTGCACTTCTAGCTAGTCGGAACTATTTGAATTTCGAATGACATATTTTTAAAACGTTGCAACCTTCATAGTAATATTAAAAATCAATTTGCGGGAAATAATTTGTCAATTTTTTGTAAACACGCATCAAAGTTTTACGTATGTATCGAAAATGGAATTAAGTCGAAAAGATTTTAGAGCGATGATTTTTTACGATTTTAAAAGTTCTCTTTCTCGGCAAGACTGTGCCGCTCGTCTTCAAAATGCTTTTGGGAGAGAAGCACCTTATTTGAGCACCATAAGTGTCCATTTTTTAAGTTCCGCTAAACTTATAGTGTGAACTTACTTTTTCGTTAATAACCTAAAGGTTTTGGTTTTAACAGAATCATCAGGGCTAAAACTTAAACTGAGTTTAAGTTTTAATTTTAGTGTTTTTACATATATACTATAAAAATGAATCGTTAAATGTGTTGGTAACGCATAACTTCCGAACGACTGGACCGATTTGTCTAATTCTTTTTTTGTTGTGTTAATTATTATCAGGAGAAGGTTCTTACGAAAAGAAAAACCGGGAAAGTTGCAGGGAAAGTGGGAAAAATAATACTTTATTATTTCTCATATTGAACGGGTGAAACGAAGTTCGCCGGGACAGCTAGTATAAAATATAAATAGACTAAGGCGATTCATGTTTGATTGTAAACTTCTTCCGTCTTATTTACAAAGACGGGGTACAGTACTCCAAGGCTCAAATTGGGATTATAGTCTTTAATAAAATGTGAAACAGACAATAATATTAATGTAATTAACTTCTACGTTAGTCCATGCTTATGAATAAGACGGCTAGAGATTGAATGACGTTGACACGAAAAAAGAGCTGCGTTTAATTCTATTGACCCCGATTAACCACGAAAAATATTTTTTTTAAACTGCTAGACAAATTGTGAAAAAAAGCATTTGTGTGAAAAAGTTTTGTCATTTGTGCCCAGACTGGAACTTATTTACTTTTGTAACAATCCTCACACTTATCTTGAACATGCCAATTTTTTGAATTTTTATGAACGACTGGGAAATAAAATGATTAAGTATCTATTTGTTGTTAGTTTATCAGTGCATTTTAGTAGTTACAAAAAAAACTCAAGGACTTTAATCTCCATCTGAAATGTACGATTTATGATTTTAACTTTAAATAATAGAGACTGAAGAATAACTGTTATTTATTTTTATACTATATTTTTACTAAATAACAAGACATTATACAAAAGCATTAAATATGAATTCTAAAGCTCTTTAGTCTTTAATTATTTTGTTTATTTAATATGGGTCTATAAGACCCACCAGGCATGTCAAGGTTTAACATGTCATATTAACGCAGATACATATTATAAATATTACTATTTAAATTAGCGCTTCGGATTTACAGTTTTAGCTCTTTTCACATTTTATACTTTTATTTTTAAATTGGTTGACCTAATCTTAGTTCAAGCAAAATTATTAACAATTATTTGATTAACAATTATTTGATTAGTAACAATATTCTTCTCTCTGCACTCTATCTTTAAAATACATTCGGATTTCCGAAGCTTGACGAATATAGCCGAAGCGCATACTTTAAATAGTGCTACTATACTTGCCGTGGTTGTAAGTCGGTGAAGTAAAAAATACGAGGTCAGCAATAAATTAGTCATTTAAAAAAAAGAAACAGGTTTCATTCCGTCGCTTGTCGTACTATGGTGTAAAAAAGCCCTTCTTCTAATAACTAACGACGTGCCTATTGCTGTTATTCTTCTCTGTTCATCATTATCGTGTTCCGTTCGTAACCGGTAGTTTCACACTTGTGGCATAACATAGTGCCCACCAGTTACATCTGCGGTGTCTATAAATGAAGTTATAAGTGACCTCTAGACCACAAATTGCCTTTGTGGTGTAGCGGTCCAGGTGTTGAACTTAACTTCATGAGGTTCCGGGTTCAAATCCCGGGTCGGGCAACTTAAAGAAAATGTGTTTTTTTCAATTTAATTTTTTTTTGGAATTGGAACTGTCCCCGATCAGAGTTAGACTTGTCACCTTTAACACTGTGGGAGTTAATTCCCTGGGTCGGGCAACTTAAAGAAAATGTGTTTTTTTCACTTTGAAAAAATGTTTCTTGGGATTGGAACTGTCCTCGATCGGAGTTAGACTTGTCACTATTCACTCTGTGGGATCTAGTGTCTACGGCTATACTAATAGTGCCCTGGTTGTGACTCTGCCTACCTCTTCGGGGATATGGGTGTGAAAATACTTTTTTTAAGTGACAGTTATCTCATGCTATTAGAAGAAGCGCCTACTTGTACAAAATATTGTGCAATTCGTTTCAAACACAATTTTAACGCTGTTACCATGCAAGATAAATCTTATATAATACTGAAGACCTTAGATCCCCTACATACGTTCGGATTTCCACTACGAAATGTCGTTGCAAAAAATGGATTCGGAATTTTGACCATCGCAAAATTAATTTCATTCGAAAAAATACATATGTATGTGGTAGGTTATGTTGCTAGATCGAAATTCGACCACAATATTTTTTTATATCTTGCAGATAAGAACGCCATCTCAAACTACTTTGTTTCCAAACTTTTTAGTGCGCCATCTGTGATTTTTTTATCGTTATCATCAATATGTTTGTGTGTGTCAAATGCATGGTAGTGTGGGTAATGTTTTATTTATTGATTAAATGTACTTTATAAGCATTATTATTGAAAAATATTAGCGTTCTGCACTTTTACTAAACATAAACTATAAGTGTGCCCAATTTTATATTCCTGCGTCCGCACAATTTTCGTAAAAAGGTGTACAAAAAATTTTGGCATCACGTCTTGATATACAGATTAAACACTAGTTGTGGTTATAGTTGTGTACTTTGCTATAAGCCCGCTATATATTGGGAATAACAATATAAGAAAAAGAACGGACTTGTGGTACGGAAGTCCCCCATACTACTAATCTGTTCTGTTATCAAACCTTAAACTCCGAACTCAGTAATTTTCGGTACCATTATTACTGGATATGTCTTGCTCGATATTTCGTTTAAATTTTTAACCGACATCAAAAAAAGGAGGAGGTTTTTAATTCGGTCGGTATAATTTTTATGTATTTACACCGATATCTCCGAGGTTTCTGAACCGATTAATGTTATTTTTTTGTTTGTTTTTTGTCAAAAATTTGATTCAGGTAGACCTATTGGTAATTACTATATGAGCATTTATTTATTTACTTTCACCTATCTTGATGTCTTTTTTTAACACGCTTTCATTATTAAATGAAATCAAATCTCGCAAGTAAATTTGATCGACTTTGGTGACTTACTGACAAAAGTGTATTTAACCTTCTACCATGCTATCATGTCATCATATCAACAATAATTTAAAAAGTATTAAATTAAATTACCTACGTTAATAAAAACCGACTTCGAAACTAAAAATAATAAAAAAATAATACTAATTACATACTATCTATTATTTATATGTGCTATTTACTAATAGGTTTGGAGTCGGTGACAAGTCCATTTCATGCTTACTAATTATATAACTATGAGCTTAAGACTTGGCACCGACTTCAAATCATAAATGTAAATAATAGGTAGTATATTAATATTAGTATTGATATTAAATCTTAATAATTTTTACTTTAAGTTTCAAAGTCGGTTCTTTTAACTTACTTTTTTTTTATCGAAACTGATTTGAACTTTGAGCTGGCGGGAATTCGAACGTGTGTGGCCGACCTTAGTAGCGTTGAATCGGTGACTCATAATGATAATTATGTATTATGTATTTATGTATAAATATATAAAGCTAGACTACCACGTACGATGACTGACTGACTGATCCCGAATTGTTCTCCCAGTTGCCGTCGTGCTAGAGTCACAGTGTTGATGTCGTCAGATAGGGA
>NJDD01005252.1:8742-51608 GCA_002245505.1 Calephelis nemesis
TTTTGCAAGCCTATCGCCAACCGGCCATACCTATATCAAATCCCGAGCAGCGTTTTTTTATTATAAAATTAAAAAAAACCAATTTTCATTTTATTGCCCGACCCGAGAATCGAACCCGGGACCTCATGCAGTCCATCACCTGGACGGCCAGACCACAGAGGCGACTTTTTTAAATTCTATGTAATAGCATTTTTAATTAAAATAAGCCAATGCTTACTACTTCAAAGCTTATTTTTAAATACCTTAATTTACTGGTAGATTCAAACAAACTCATACCTTTAACAAAAAATAAAGGAACTGATCTAATCTCAAAGTATCCAAACAAAATTCATATTATTCTCCGGATGTAAGCCAACTATACTAATAAATGGAAATGTATATAGGTATTTATATAAATAAAAATACTAAAATAAACTTATGAACAGCAGAATCACTATTAAATGCAAAAGAACTACCAGAAGCAGGCCATTTTTATGTTTTGAATGTCTTTTTTCGACATTTTAAAAGCGCATTTTTGTATTTATTAATTGAGACTGTTTGGTTCTGTGCAGTCTTCATTCTTTCAAAAATGGTTAGATTAACCTTTTTTGCACACCTCCAAACGATTTGTGTGGAAATGCTAGTTTTACGAAAATGGTTAAAGTATCGAAATTACTTTCCTGCGTTTGTCACAACATCAGCTCATCAGACATTATCTCTCTCGACTGGATCTGGGTCGTGACTTGTGGCGCTCTTTGGGGGCGGCCTATGTCCAACAGTGGACGTCTTCCGGCTGATGATGATGATGAACTCGACAGTAACGTTGTTTGATACGTTTTATACGTTATGTTGCATGTATCTTTGAAAGTTACTGTAACTGTAAGGATACCAAGCAGGTCACGTTAGCTATAGTTGACCAGCACGGTATGGTCTCCTTAGCTTAGCGACCAACTTATCCGTTCAGTCAACAGCTTCGCTAGTTTTATGATTAGGAATTTTACATCAAAAATAGGGAGAATAATCATATAATAATAAAAAAACACATTTTAATTTTGTTAATAGGTCACAGGTAATTATTAAACAATAAAAAACAAAAATGTATACAGCCATTACAAATAACATTAAACACTTAAAACGAAAACAAAAACGAAATACGCAAAGATCTTGATTTATGATATTATCTTAAATGTATGATAATAACCGGCAGTTTGAAATAAATAATTTTATTAAAAATTACGTTTGCAACAATAACTTTAACAACTAATTTGAACAAGGTCAAAATTAATTCAGTTAAATATTTCGTTACATTTGGTTTGATCCGATGATTGAGTTGTAAGGTCACTTAAATCTTGTACTCGTGAATCATAATTGTCTAATAAAACTGCTCCTGCAATTAAGTGCTTAATTGCAACTGCAACCATTTGTAATAATGATTACATTACAGACTCAGCACATACATACAGTGTTAGTTGCATTCCTGTGGTTTAACCTTCCGGCAAGGAATTGTTACATTTTATACAAATTTACTAGGTGGTAGAGTTTCGCAGCGACTCGCCCGGATTGGTACCACCGCCTTACCTATTCCTGCCGCCATAACGTCATGACGTATTTCGGTTCGGAGGATAAGGTAGCCGGTAAACTTACTTTTGCTCGAGGCCTAACATCCTGACCTCAGGTTGGCAACGCACCATTACCATCTTTGGTGTCTCTAGGCAGCGTGAATTTCTTACCATCAGGAAATCCGTCTGCTTGTTTGCCTTCCTATAACATAAAAAAAATTGAAGATCTTCTAAATTTTGTAAAAAAACAGATTAGATTTAGAAATGCATCTAAGTTTTGCTTTTTTATGTCAAAAGACAGCAAATAAGCAGGGCTCCCCTGATAGTAAGAGACAACCGTAGCCTATAAACACCATAGATGTTGTAGGTGCATCGTTGTCCGGTGACTGGGGTATTACAACCGTACAACAAAAAATTAAAATCAAAATAGATTTGTTTACAGCGAAAACATAAAAAAGTATTTAAATATAAGTATCTAAAAACGGGATTCTTTATTTGTCAATATATTTTTTAAGTATAACGTTAAAAATTCATAACGGCTTAATTCTACCGACGACGGTCCAGACGCTCTTGACCGCAAAATGACAATTTCATCATGGCGGCAGGAGCAGACAAGACGGATGGATGGTGGATACCCACCTGAATTTAAATACACTGCTTTAATTAAGTATTGAATATCTAATGTGGTTTGATTTATTTAATACTAGCAATTTAATACTATAAAATATACATATAAACCTTCCGCTTCAATCACTTTACCTATTACAAAAACCGCATCAAAATAAGTTGCGTAGTTTTATAAATTTAAGCATACTAAAAGACATAGGGACCGGGGAAGCGACTTTGTTTTATACTATGTAACAACAATAATAAACGTCTCTGGACAAGTTACACAAATTGAATGTAACCCCAAAGTAAGCAAGTTCTATGCTTGTGTTATGGGTGTTAGTCAACGAGAGAAATACTTAAATAGACACCAGAATAAATTTAATACATACCTACCCAGACCGTACAGAAATGTAGACATCTAAATGTTCATCACACAAATGTCTGCCCCCGTCGGGAAGCTAACCCGAGCCTTGGTTAGACGGTGGAGTAAGGCGTGAACGCTAGCCCTTCGATCAACGAGGCGTTTAAATATTTAATAATATTTTTGAACGCACCCCTACATATTTATTATAAAACAAAGATGCTTTCCGCTGTCCACCGCTATATATGCTAAGCTCTACAAAATGACGCAACAAGTTTTGATGCGGTTTTTTTTAATAGATAGAATGATTCAAGAAGAAGGATTCTATATATTATAACCTAGAAGAATGTCCACCCACACATGCGAAGCTGCGTAGGGCTTCTAGTACTTTATAGACGGTATGTCTGTAATTCACTTCAGTCGATGTCCATCGTTCCCAGCCAGGTACATCCCTGTCTGGAATTCAATTAATAAACAACTTAATCGTACTCGTGTCCCCACATCCACTTCCTCATTACGGAACCTCAATTATTGACCCTCGCCGAGGACAAATCATAAAGGTCCCTAACAAATTGGTCATCATTTTTTAATTTCGATGATGTAATAGTCTCGATGTGGGAGCCAACAGTTGAACATTATTTTTAGTGTTTTGTGTCTTCAACGAATAAGGTTTATTAAATACTTAAAGTTAGTTACGAGGGTTTGTTTTTTTCTTAAACGTGTTTCTGAAAACGTTATTTTTTAAGTATAGATTTAGATTTTTGGAAAAGATACGTACAGTTACGGAAATTGTTTTTGCTAACATACATACATATCTTCACGCCAAGTTTTTTCTAAGCTTTCCTAATATACAGTTTTTAATTCTATTTTATTGACTTATATTAATAAATTATTAAATTCAGTTACTTATAACTTCTCCGGAACCCCTCCACGGGTAAAAGCCTCCTCTAAAGATTTCCAAAGCTCTCTTCTCTGAGCTTTCTGTATCCAGTCACGATCCGCTGTCTTGGTAATCTCTTAATGCCACCTTGTAAGAGGTCTACCTCTGTAGGGTTTGCCTAGAGGACCTTTTAATAAATATTATTCTATAAATGTGGTAGAATATAATAGTACTAATACTTAAATATTTTTGTAAGGACGTCTTAAAACACATAAATAATTTATATTCAATAATAAATTATTAAGTTGATCAAGCGGCTAGCGTCACGGCTACCGTCACCGACCTATCCCGATGCGCGGTCCGATTCCGGACGGTATTTTGGTGTCTTCATTTCCGGGTCTGGATGTTTATTAAATTGATTCTGGTATTCAATTAAATATTTCTATGCATTAGTATTGTTGTACAGTAGTTATACACACATAGCTTGTTATAATTTTTTTATTTTGGGGTTTTATATTCAATTCGTGTAACTTGTCCAATCGTAGGTATTTATTTAGATATTAAATTTAATTTCGTTTAGATATTTCAGTAATAACTAGTTTATATTTCCGTTCTTTCTGGTTCATTTTTAACAACATATTAAAGAGTATTTATATTCTTTGATATTAAACAAATAGGTACGGGTGCCACAACTAGAGTATTGTAGTCTTTGACCACAACTATGTTTCTGCATAAGCCAAATGTGACATTTTCGGTGACATCCCTAGCCCAAACTAGTTAGAGATACTAAGTATCAGACATCTGGCGTAGGCATATGATATATCGGAATAAAGCTTTAGCAGCTCAGTGTCATGTTATTATTTCTATAAAGATGTCTGACAGAGCAACTCGATGGCAGCAGCATGGTCCTAGACATCATATTCCATTTATAATTATGATTTGCATTATTAAAATGTCTTTGACAGAAAGTAAATAAACTATGAATAAAGTAAAGATTTTTTAGTGTACATAATAATCCCATTGAAATTAGTAAAAAAGTGATATAGCTTTCGTTCTTCTTCTTGACTTCTTCAGATAAGGTGTAATTAAAAATATAATAAAAAGTTAAATGTCCCGTTCAATTTTAGCATTCGATTTAACGCCAATGATCCCCAGATGGCAGTCTGAACGTGTAGTTCTCCTACTAGTTTATTGTACTAGTCTGTGTTATAGTTGTTTATAATCTATGATTAGACATTTCCATGACAACGCGTCATGGTAACCAGGCAACTAATGATTATTTACAAACTGGATCATTTCAACTCATAGCTTTTTATTTTGTTTTCGAAATAACTTTACACAATGGACATGGATGATGATGACTTCGGCGAGGCCATTGCCATCGGATCGGAGACCACAGAAGCCGAGAAGGAATATGAAAACGTATTTAAATCATTTTCCTTTCTATCTATATATTAAATCGAAAATAGACCTATAGTTTAAAACCAGTTACTCCTGGGGATATTTCAGAAATATAGGACTAACACATGCCTGAATGGTAGGCAAGGAATCTGCGATAGTCATGGTGTTGCGAATATCCGTGAACAATGTCGTCCGGAAGTCACTTGTCGTCAGCTGATCTGTTTTCCCGTTTCTCTCCTCTTTTTAAAAAATATATGTTTCTGTATGTACTACATACAAAGAAAAAGTTTGGGATATGTGGTGTGAAATACATTGCTTAATTCTTGTATTTTGTCTCACTTTTCTTTTTGTTGTCACCTCACAGGAAAGCTGCTGAATTAAAGGAAAGCTTCATTACATTATTTCGAAATAATGTACTGAAATCGATTATTGAGAGCAACAAAATATTAACTTGTTCGAACAGTGTAATGGTATCAAACCTTGCGGCAGGCTAGAAACATTATTTGGAAATATGTAAATAAATAACGGCATACTTAACTACTTTTATACGAAATGCTCCTAAAAAAACGGAGTAAGAATGTTTTTAGTTTTTATACCTATACCAGTCGACCCGGCGAACTCCGTATCGCTTCATATTGATTCTACTAAGAGTTTGCATAGAAAAAGTATTGTTTCTCCCACTTTCACTAAAATATTTAAGATTTTCTCTTATGAACTTTATCCTGACAATAACCGACCCAACAAAAAAAGAGTTAGCCAAATTGGTCCATCCGTTCAGCCGTACTGCGATGACCAAACGAAAAGGGTATTCATTTTATACAGGTATCAAAAGACCGGCCAAATTTTAATATGAGGGAGTCAAGGTTAAAATGATAGTGCAATTTAAACATCAATTGCCAAACTAAAATACATATTTACTTTTATGAACGTTCATTTTAAATTGTCCGCGTTAATACTTCACTTGTTGTCACGCTACGTCGTACCTAGTACGAGTTATAACGTCACTAGCCTGCGCACGCGAATGCGGTCGGCGTTTACACTTTACGTTATTTATAACCTGCGTTTTGTATTTAGCGACGGATACAATTTTTTAATTTGTATTTTTTTTATTAGGTACTTAGTAAATGGAAAGTGCTGTCGATTCCCAACCGTCTCTCAAAATTTGGCTGATCCTTTAAATGTTACCCTATACATATAGATGATTGAATGTGTGTTTCTTTATTCTGACGTAGCTTCCAGGCAGCTGCACTGATTTGGATGTAGAGCGGTTTCTTCATTTGTACTAAGCGGTGGAGTTGATCTCCCTTCCTCAAAACGATAACGTTGGGTATCGATATCCAAAACTTCCAACAATCTGTTCAAATTAATATAAATTCTTCTAGGTATTGGAGCAGCTTCGGGAAGCGGAAGGGCTCAAATTTTACGCCGATGTCTACACAAAATTATACGACTCATATTTTAAACTGAAAGAAGAAAATCACAGCCACCAGGAAAAAATCACAGCTCTCCAGGTCAGGTGGAAAAAACTATCATTTATGTTTTCAGGACAAAATTAACATTGTTTTGATTTTAAAGCTATTCCCGTTGTTTGTGGCTGGTTCAGAACAATAAGCATCGCAAACATTTATCCCACAATACAAAGGGTAACTTACTTAAATAGTGTAACTAACCCTACTTTGTTTTATATAATTATTAGCTTCTGCCCGTGACTTCGTCCACGTGGATTAATAAGTGTCATGATATAATATAGCACTGTCTAACACAGAAAGAATTTTTGAAATTGGACCAGTAGTTCCTGAGATTACCGTGTTCAACCAAACAAACAAACTTGGCAAACTGTTCAACTTTGTAATATTAGAGTACAGCTATACAGAGTAAAATAAAGCTCGGTGAAGTTGCATAAAATCGCGAGATTAGCAACAATTTAGTCATTCAAAAAAAAAAGAGTAAAATATTGTTACCTACAGACAAGGATCGCTCGCTACGATGCAACACTCAACGACTACATCAACGAAATATCGGACAACAACAAAACTATCGAGAGATTGAGAGCAGACATCGGTGAGGTACTTTTGTTATATGGTGTTATTGAAAATTGTATGTTTAATAGGTTGAAGGACACGTAGGTGGCTCTACTGATCGATGGAGACCACTATCGCTGACAGAACGTAGATATCCGGATAGCCGGACGTGCACAATTATACCGGCTAACCTACCCTACAACACGATAAGAGCCAGAACTGACGCTATAAAGGTTGGAATAAGCGAGGCATTGGTAGCAACTAGCAATGCGACCGAGCTAATTGAGCTACACTACCAGTTGGCTATGAGGTCGTCTCATCCCAACGTCGATAAATCCTTACGGCTTTTGAAGCATTTTTCTTTGGTCGAGGTATTGAAGAACACTCCTAATATAACTGATTATCCGCAAGGCTTGGATTCGATTCCCAACAGGATTTATCCTATATTTTGTCACTGATGAAAATCATTTTTATTCATTTATTTTCGTCTGTAATTTTGGATCTCAGAGTAGATCATTAAATTTATATTACGTCGTAACAAATGTTACTACGACTTCTGTAATTATATGAAGTTTGTAATTATTAAAAATTATGTTATTTATTTGTCTCCAAGAAAACCTCTTACAGTATAAGTAATGCGATTCATTTACAGTAAATCTAATTTCTTAATTTTTTTTAATAAATAAATGTCCCAGGACAATAATTGACACGAATTGAATCTAACCCCAAAGTAAGCAAATTATATGTTTGTGTTATGGGTGTTAGTCAACGATACTAATACATAGAAATACTTAAATAGATGCCAGAATAAATTTAATAGACACCCAGACCCGGAAATGCAGACATCTAAATGTTCATCACACAAATGCCTGCCCCCGTCGGGAATCAGACCCGAGCCTCGCAGTTGGTCGATGTAGTTAGGCGTGTACACCATCCACTCGACGCGGTAAAATTAGGCGCGAATAAACATGCAACATACATTATACTTATGTATAAATATATTTATTATTTTTGGTTTGGCACATTTTGTTTCTCACTATTTCTGAAATGTGCAGTTCCATTAGGTTATCACCATCTGATAATAGAAACATATTAAGGTTTGGTTACTTTGGGGTTAGACTAGTTCGTGTAGTTTGTCCAGAGATATTTACTTTTAATGCTTATTATTTCAGAGGAAGCAAGAGCTTTGGCAGATGCTATGCATGCTCGGGAGCTGGCCAGCGTGGAAAGCTTAGAAACTATAAAGAAAACAGTCACACGCCTGGAAAAAGAATTGGATGCCAGAAAAAGGGCTGGTGATGATGATGCGTAAAAAAATTATTATTTCGTCATAACAGTTGTAATATATAAGTTATGGTAACTAAGGGTCCGCTCTACTACTTTTCTAAATATGAGTCAATTGGCACACATGTCATGACATTAAGCCATCGTTTGGCAGGGCTCTAGACTACCGGCACCTGTTGGTTTTTCAGGGCTTAAAAGAATAACTGCAGTTCTTGCTGCCCTAATACATAACCGGTAATCAACTATGTCACGGAAATAGAGAATGAGCAGTTCTTATATGAGCATCTTATAAATAATAGTTTTTTTTATAGAAGAGGGAGCATATGACTCATCATTTGATGGTAAGTGATCACCATCTGCTACGCGTACCACAAATGAATTGTTGGTCTTTTTTCTAATCAAAAGTTTTAGTTGTAGAAAACTAGTTCCATTTCTTTGAATAAACGAATAGTAAAATAAATAAGTTGTATTCTATAACTTGTCAGTGGTGCGACATCAGCTGTAAAAGAAAAGGAGAAGTTTGAGAAGGAGAAAGCACGACTACAAGGGGAGATCGACGGTACTAAACTACGTCTCAACAACGCGCTTGGGTATATTGAGGAATTGGAGCAGAAGCATACCACTGCTGAGGAGACTATTTCTAGACTGGAAGAGCAGCTCGAGGTTGGTGCATGTATATTTAAGTTACCTAAATTTTGCCATATATTGCAACGTGAATTGAATCTAAATTAGCAAATTTTAAAATAACTCCTGTCAACTCTTTAAACCACCTAAGCTACTAGGCTTAGAAAATTGACATTCGATGTTCAAATCCCAAGTGAAGATGGCCAACTCAAAATGGAAAAGTGTACATTACCTCTTCGAGAATATAGGCGTGAAGATACTTTTTTTTTTCTTTTTTTTTGTTATACCGAGTTTTTGCTGACAACCCTACCAACCGGTTAGTTATGTATATGTCACGTATATGTTATGTATAATATGTTGATAGTTGATACATAATAAAATTTATTATATTTCTGTTATCCAATCCCGTGAAAGGAATTGACATCGACATACCTGTTTATACTAACAATTTTCTTGGTATGTTAAGATTTCAACAGAATGAAAAATCATTTAAAAAAGAATATTAGGCCTAGATTTTTTTAGGCTACCCAATTTAATTATATTTTCTATTATATTTAAATGCTACATGTATTATAACATACATATTGTCCTGCCAAATTTTCGACGTAGTATATATTCAATCTAAATAAGTTTTTAACAAAAAACATATTTTTATGACAAGCTTTTATTTAATTCTCAGTAGCAGACTTGAGAAGTACAATTCAAGATGTATCAAATAAGACCAAACCTTTCCTACCTCACAGCCGCTCCATGTCAATAATGTTCAATGCAAGAGGGTAGGGTAGCCGGTAGACTTGCACAGTAGGCCTTACATCCCGGCCAAGGAACATCGGTGCACTTGTAAATCTATGGTGTCTGTGGCCTAATCTCTTATCATCACGAGAGCCGTATGCTTGTTCGCTGACTTCTCTCATAAAAAAATATTGAGTTTGAATTGCTTCATTTCATTACAAACATCGAGACAAATGAAATAAAATTCAAGCTTGGTGACACAGTTGCGTTGCCAACCTGTGGCTGATACGTTAAGCCACTTGCGTAAGTTGCGGCTCACTCTGAAGCCGGAACTCGGCAGTTGACGATACAGGCAGGAAAAAGGTGAGGGCACTAAATAGACCTGTGTACCGCAAGATTCTTGGACCTAGTTACTGCAACGTCGTTGCCATGTTGCCGTAAAATGGTTACTGACACACGACGAAATTCGTCGCTCGGCCAATGCGAACTGTTCGATAGAAAAGTAATTTGGCTTTCGACAGACACGATATCATTGCAATTAGGGTAGGGGTAGGGGTAGGGTTACCCTTGAATCTCGATATTATGCGGATTGGAAAATGGAATCGTACTCGTACCTATATGTCATTTTAGGTACTCTCGAATATAGTACTAGCGGATTATTACCATTCAGTTAAAAATAAATTCAACGAATCCGATTAAATTATTTATTTAAATATTTTTTCATATGTAATGTGCTCATTATGTCTATGCGTGCGAGATCGAAACGGCCAGTCTATAATTGTGTACAATACAAGTATAATCTACAATGTAATGTGCAATTCCTGGAGTTTTTGCTTTTCTGGTCCAATGTCATCGCGTGATCGCCGCCATTAGAATGTTCTTGGAGAACAATTCATTAATTTATTAATTAATTGTTAATATAATTGGTGCTGGTAATATAAACAAAAGAGAGATCTTACATAACCAAAGATTTTGTTTTCTCGTATATTAGCTAAACAACGAACGGACTTCCTGACCATAAGAAACAAACGCTCGCCATAAACACTAAACATGGTGTCAATCATTTAGGTTTTTACTTAAGTAACATAACCTTCCGACAAATTTATCGTCCAAATTGGAACACGATATAGGCAAACCTGACATAATAGGCCTAGGGATATGTTAAGGAAGTGTTATCGACACGGACGTATAATAATAACAACGTTTTGTAAAATGATTGAACAGACTGAGTTACTGGGTACTACGCCATTAAGCTACTGGCCACTAGATACGGCCCTAGCTGAAGATGGTATCGTCACAAAAAAACAAATAAATAAATAAGAGCGAAACCGCAAACAGCAATTAATTAAAGACAAATTTTAATGTTACAAATGCGAAAATTTACATCAATATTTTACTGTACTCACGCAGTAGACTCCTGCTACAAAACGCGGGCGAAGCCGCGGGCAATGTCTAGTAGTTAATAATTCCAAGATTTCCTTAAATTATATAATTATGTCTATTATACGATATGATAATCCTACGACATTTATACATTCCCTGCTGCGTATATTTATAACCAGAAGCACTGCGATCTAGAATTACCTAGGATCATTATATTGTTATTTGTGACAGTGCGGACCTCGCGCAGATCAAGGTTGGTCCCATACATCTTTTTAATAAACTAGCTTTTCCTCGCAACGTCAACTGCAACTCAATCAATTTTTAATTTATTGCTTCGTTGGACGAACCTCTTAATCCACGGGTTCCATTCAAGCAAGGACATTCAGGAATTTGACAGGTGCAAACATTTCTATGATGAACATCTGTGCAATTATTAAATTTATTATGTGATTCACAACTTTGTTAATGCTATGACAGGCATCACAATTTGGACAAATATCACTAAATACGAGTGGTGCTCCAAAAGTAACGATAATCAATAACAAAAACAATTAATAAAGTCAAAAAAAAAAATGTTCTTTTTCTATACAGTCTCCTAATAAGCCTATTACGTTTAGGTCACCACTTTTTCAAACTTTCTTTTTTGAATTTCCTTCAAAAAAAATATTGATGTCGACTTTTAAAACAATCCCCACCAACGATTGTCATGTCGCTATCGGCGTCGAATTTCTTACCCCGGGGGTGTTTCTTAAGCCGAAGAAAGAGAAATAAGTCACTGGGTAATATCCAGCCCTCACATTTCTGCGCCTATTCATTTATTCTGCATAGTAGGAGCCTGTAATAGAGGCTCCCTTTTTCAAATTGGAGATCATAATTTCTTCAGCATCCCAAAAGAAAGGGATGCCAAAACCTTCCCTGCTGAGTTTGAATTTCTTCGGCGACGATTCGTTGGATTGTTCCCATGTCATCGATTTTTGTTTATACTGGATCCAGGTCATATCCATCACAGAAGGTGGCGAAAAATCCTCCTGGTTTTATTGGAAGTTTTCGAGATTTGCCTTAAAAATGTCAACTCGTTTCTTCTGTTGCTTGTTAGCTAACATTCTCGGCATCCGACGCGCGAAGATCTTTATCATATACAATTCTTTCGCAAGGATTCATTGGATAGTGGCACATGAGATCCGTGTGACCTAAACTACGCGCCTTATTTACTTTAGTCACTCTTTGATCTGCCAATACAACTTCTTTAACTTTTTTCCGTGTTATCTTCAGGGACGTCGATGGCCGTCCTCTACGATGTCTATCTTTCGTAAATGTCATTCCAAGCTTAAACTCCTTGGTGAAGCGTGCAACTGTGGACCATGAAGTAGATGTGTTCCTTATGTTTTCGCCAATTCGCTGTGTATGTCTTTGGAAGACATTTTTTAAGAACCAGCATTATTAAGAAAGAGCTGTTATCAAGCTCTACTTTTTTTTTATTTCATGTTCACTCCTTAGCATATCGTATTAAAAAATTCAAATGAATGTAGCTCCCGGAAACCGTGGCCTATTTAGGTGTTTTTTTTCTGAACTACTTCGTTGGTGTGTAAGAGAGTAGAAAACATTTTTTGTGATGTTTTTGTCTACTTGAAATAACTGATTTATGTTATTTTTGAATCATACCTTACAATTCTAAATAGTAAAAAAAATATTTTTATGTAAGATTAATTATGTCAAGAAAATATTAATCACTTTGCCGGATTCGTGGGAAAAAGATATTGTAACAAAAATATTTAATCACATTTAAAAATAAAATATTTAAATCAACATTTCAAATCAAATCAAAATTCATATTAACATATTTATTTGTGTTAACGTTAATTTTTGCTAACGTATACTAAAACATACTGTCCCTTTCCTTACATTGTATCTGTACCTACATAGTACCTAATTATGGAGAAAAAAAAAATTAAACAAAATCGAGATAGCAGGCTGACTCTTCTTCTTGTATAAGTATGGCTTGCAAAGCAGCCTTGTTAAATACGATTGATCCGAATGACATCATGATTAATGGAATTGTGTTTCAATTCTAAGGATTTTAGGAAGTACTAGTCGACACGGCGAACATCGTTCCGCCTGGGAACTACAAACATCTTGTGTAGAAAAAATAAATGTGATTTTTATATTTTGCCAAATCTTGTTCAAAGTCGGAGTTCAGTGGCTTTGCCTTAAATCCGAAATCCGAAAGACTGACAAAAGTCTTTTATATGACAAATAGTCAAACTTTTAGTCGTCAATCCTTTATTTTTTTTAATAAGTATCTTTACTGTACAGAATTCAGTTCCTGACAATTTTGTTATACATATATATGTAAGTAAAGATTTGTATAAAGTTTTTGTTATGAAGAGATCACTGGTCGTCACAACCTGCAAAAAACAGCTTCTCTCGTCATTACGAATAATTAGCCAATTGATAATGTGAATGCCAGGAAGCAGAACACAATGCTGTGCGTCAAAATCGGCTGGTCGAGCACCTAAAGGAGGAGAGTCAAGCCCTGACCGCGGAACTGGAGAACAGAGGAGCTAAGATTGCGAGCCTTAATGATAATGTAAGTATCAATTTATGTTTGGTGTAGTACTGTAGTAAAGGATAACAAGCAGACGGATTTCGTGATGTAATGGCAAGACAAATGTTTTTTTGACGATTTTTCTCTTTCTAAGTTGATCTTCTGCATTGGAACACGACAATAGGAAGCAAAAAGCATTGTCATAATAAAGAGGTAAGACGGTAGCAATAAGTGCAAGTCATCGCAGAACACTAAAACCAAGTCTATATTATCTAAATACACTAAACGATCCTCAGATTCTAAAGTGAAGGTGGAAAAGTCCTGGAGCGACTCGACCAGGGGTCCTACTTAAAGCAGTATTATTTCCATCTTGCTAAATATTAGCTTTTATAAGCAACTTTACGGTTTACGTCATAAGGTTGTTTTTGTCCGATGATAGTTAGCATTATTGAAAAAATACTGTTTTAAGAGCTTATGATAACCCCCCATGTTTGTACCTGCTTATAACCTGTTCCATTAACTCAGAATTGCCACTATCATATTGATTTGGAAATAAGTAGCAGGTAAACATACATAAAAAAGAAGATTAAAATCTCTTCCTGAGCATTCAGCCTCCAGCTCTATTAACGCCTTTGTTGTCTATAGGTAGGCGACGCTTAGATAGACTCCATTTTCCTCTTCCCATAACACTTAAAAGTATGTAATCTAAATGACCAGTTATTTTACGAGTTTATGACAGGCTCGTCATGTTCAAATGCCAGATTTAATTTACAATTATGTTTTTGTATGTATATCTAATAATAATTACTGTTTGTTTAATTTTAATAACCACAGTGGTTGCACAACCATTAGTGTGTTTTATTGTCGGTATTAAATGGAACCCTTCTCTTTTACGGCGATACTAGGAAGGTGATATTGAGCAACAAATTATTATTGTTATTAAATTATTATGTTAACTAATTATTAGCAAAATTAATTATTTTTAACTCGCCGATGACTGGCTGGCGAAAGCTAGGGATTCGAGTTATATAGGTACATGCCTTCTCTCCAGACACTGGTTTGTAATGATTTGTTATACATAATTACTGCAAAGAATTATTCTCAAAGTTAGATCAAAAGTTAGTTGTTTGTAAGTTGTTAAAAGAATTGTGGCTAAAGTTATCGGTTTTCAAAATGCAGAGGAACGCTTTGTGGCAGAAGAATTTTTAATTTAATGAGCGGCAAACAAAATGGATGACGGTAAAAATATTCGACGCCTGTTTACCTAAAGTGCTGTAATGTGATTGTAAATTGTCGCAGATGTCAGCGACGTCCGACGACGTCCACACGAACTTCGAGATTCGCAAGTGTTAAATACCGCAAAACAAAAACTCGTGACTGCACTTTAGGTTTATTCGTACTAACATACCGTGTACACCTACATTTCACATAGGTTTGTTGCAACATGCAATGGTACAATTTACTAGCAGCGTAAGCGTAGTAAGCGCCAGATGACTTTAATAAACATATGATATGATTTTAACAAATATATAATATCATATGTTTCATTTAGTTGACAAAAACAGAAAAGACCTTGAAGAAACGGGAAAAACAAGTCAAGGATATGACCAACAAGCTCCAGAGTGCACTGCAGGAGAAGGACGCAGCCTCGACCAAGGCGACGCAACTAAGAGAACAGTTGGACTTTACCAATGCTGAGTTTGACAAGGCTAAACAAACCTTAAACAATACCCTGAAGGAGCTAAAGGTTTATGGACTTTTATTTGTTTTTCGTTCTAACATGCTTATTATAAAAAAAATTAGATAAGAAATATTACGTGATTCACAAATCTATTCTACTTCTAATTCGGAATCTCTCTGGGAGGATTTAGAACTGGTAGTTCTTTTCAGCGTTGATGTTTATTTAGGACAGTATAGTACAATCAACAAAACCTTCCACTCCCGCAAGTTCGTTCGCTAGGTTTAGAATCCGAATTTTCATTTTATCGTAAATAGAGACTGTGATCCGGACCATTGGATCTCTGGTGTAATCTACAATGTATATTCAGGATCCAGTGCATCTTTACAAAAACACATAAAATGATGTAAATTACTATGACTAATCATAGCCCAGCTTGTAGCTACAAATTCTCTAATATTATGGAAACCCTTATTAACTGCAAGCTCTTAGTGTAGGTAGACGGAAGAGCAGCAGCTGAATAGTGATCGTCAGTAAAATTTTATTCACAGTTGTTCATGTGGTGATCTAGATTAACTTAACTCACCAATCCATGGGTGCAAGTAGCAGAGAGCAAAGGAGAAGCATCGACGGTTAGTATGGACATAGCGAAAGCTTTCTATCGAGTGTGTCGCTTTTGTTAAAAGTTCCCTCCTACGGATTTTCCGAGAAAATATAGAACTCGATTATCAGCTTTTTGGCAGTGTTGAGCTTTAAGTTCGTTGTCGACAGTGTTTGCGCAAAGTCTTACCCTGTCAATGCTGGTGTTCCCCAAGATTATGTACTTTTTTTCTAAACTGTTTCTTCTGTACTTTAATAATATGTTACAAATAAGATTACTTGTTAATAATATGTTACAAATAAGATTACTAACATATTATTAAAATACAGAAGAAACAGTTTGGAAGAAAGTACCTACATAATACGAACTTAAAGCTCTACATCGAGTTCTACATTTTAACTCAATACTAAGCAGACGATCCTACTGAGGAAGCTTTAAACTTTGGCCAGACCGACATATCTTCTGGACACGTCATTGAGAGCTGAAACAAACTTGTGTCTGAAGTAAAAAATCTTTTAACATGTTCTCATATTGATACAATTTAATTTTGCGCATTCTCCGCTTAAAAGACTCTTGTTGTCATATCGTCTGTTTTTGAAAGTGCTTAAAAGCTGGTATTAAGTAATGGTTCCCTCGAGATATCGAGTGATGTTTAATTTCGAGGTCATCTGGAAGAGAAGGCTAATGATATCCTCCAAAAATCTGGGCATGCTCAGTGAAGGAAAGTACTTCAAGTCGTCTCTTCGCTTGCACCTCTATTAAGCGTAAATTTGGCCACATGTCGAGTAAGTACTATTTTCACCTTTTTTTCTTTTTTTCCAACGAAGGTTCAATTTGTCGATGTTCGAACTCTTTCTAATCGGCTTGATTCTTTGGCGCTGCATTTTTTGGCGATGTTGCTTCATTAAGTGCCTCTACCACTTTTGTCACGATGAAGTGTCTGAAATAACACCAGCTGTCGAGTATTACCTTCGTTTTATGCTCGTCACCATGATGCGTGGCGATCCCCTTCCATACAATACCGAAAACATGTCGTACTCCGTGTAAGTCATATATAGAATCAATTTACCAATAGCAGTATTTCCAAATGTATACGACATGGGAATCTTCACGAAAGAGCGTACTCATTCAAGGTCAGCAACGCATCAGTGATACTCCGTCCAAATATCGTTGTCGGCGGTAATGACTTACCAGCCGTTTAATAGTTCTGCAAAAAAATGTAAATGGAAGGTTAATTTTTACTACCCGTTTTCCTATAAAAATTAAGTATTTTCCCGTGGTAAAAAGTAGCCTATGGTCGAGGAATGTAATCGGCTTCCAATCGATTCATTAGTTTCGGAAGCCTATTCAATTAAAAGAAATATTTTTCTCTTTACATTATTAGTACCTACCTACAGAAATGTGTCTTTTAAAAGTCATTTTTAGTGACAATTGAACTAACCCCACCTATTATAAACGATTTGGTCAGGAAGTATTTTGGTATTTAATCTTATGTCCGAAACCAACACGGGGAAATATTATCAAACTTTCAACATTTAATGTGACAAGTTTAGGGCTAAATAAATTTATTTAGCCTTAAACTTACCGGTTATCTATATTTATTAATTAATGAAGGTGGCCCTTAATTTATAATTTTTAACAGAATACAATAGATGATGGTAACAAATACCGCAATGAGGTGACAAAACTGAAGAAGGAAGCGGTGCAAGCAACGAAGAAATTCCAGCTGTTGGAGCAGGCGAAGGCAACTGTGGATGCTGAACGGTAATATATATTCTGGCGAATATACTGCAAAGCCGTTTAGGCATTTTTTTTTCCATAGCGTAGGACGTGGCATGAAGATAAGTAAGTAGCTAAAGTTAACTCCCTTGTGACATTTTTGATACTGTGAAAGACATACAACACATGTTTACAGAGTGCTATAAATATAAGAATGCTATTGACGAATTGATGCAGAAACATAACAAAACAAGTATGAAATATTTACGCAACCAATAACAAAATTCGCAAAAGTTCTGGATAGGTATATTTCTGCATCAATGAGTTAGTGACTTATTCATATTGCATGGTTAATAAGTTAAGCTTACTGTAGGATTTGCGTAATCAAACTTTAATAAAAGTCTCTAATAACGACGAGTATGAACACCGAAGACGCTGTTGCGTTACCAACCTAAAGAATAATAAAATATATTGTTACACAAGACAAATATTCTTAAATATAAGGTGACGATATAAAATACAGTTTGCAAATATTCTTAATAATTAATGTGGACATAAAAAAGACGCTAATGTGGCCACATTTGTATACCATAACCAGTCATATAAATTGCAATTTTAACTAGATATATTTAAATATACCTAATTTATTAGTGGAATTTCTAAGATCAATTGAAACAATATACGAATTTTAGTTACTACTGCTGCTGTTCTACCTCTATCTAAAAAAGAGCCTATTCTCAGCAAGTACATGATGCATTCGGGTGAAAATGACGAAATAAATTTAATGTTTAAGTATGGGTGTAAAAAAGAATATTTTAAAAGAAAATAAATATATTTTGCATTTGTACTACTGCCTTGTATTAGAAAAAATAGAAATCAAAGTTAAATCTTTGATACTGCATTAATGTACCTACCTAAATGAAAGAGCTTTTGATGACATAGGCATACTAAATTCTGTCATACTATCCTTCGCTTTTTAAGCAGATATAGATTTTAATCATAGTAACCAAACACAGAAACAACTTACGCCGCCAAGTACAAGTGATGGAGAGAGAGATCTCAATCTCAAATAGACAAATGGAAGAGTACAAGAGAGAAATTGAAAACCTCAACCGAGAAAAGGACATAATCAACAAGAACATGCAAAAAATACAGAGTGAGTGAAATCTATTTAACTACAAGCAAGGATTGGAACCGATACCAAAAGTACAGGTCCTATACCGGTACTGAGCGGTTATTGTAATTTCGATCCTTGGATACCGCTTCCAAAGTCGGCACCTGTACTCCGTATACCGGTACTATCCTGATACCGATACCTAGCAAATACCTGTACTAATACCGATGAATACTTAAACCTGATTAAGGTACCCGTTAACTACATGGGAACAGTTGCCAATTTTCGTTTTCGGGTATCGCTATCATATAAAAAAGTCAAGTAGGAACAGATATATCTTTGATTGAATAAACTATTACGTAATACATGTTCTGGTACCGGTGATATTAAAGTAGTATAAAACCCTTGCATCAACAATACCGGTACCAAATCTAGTACCGATACTAATAAGACAGGTAAGACCGTTGATACCTGTATTGCTCCATAGCCGGTTCCCAAAAAAGCTCCGTCAACAGGTCATTATTTCTTATTCCAGCATTAACAATTGTTTTGCCCAATAAAAAAAATACCGGTTCAATTGTCTATAGTTCAGATATTTGTGTGATGAGAAAATATGTCCGTATGTCTAGGTGTAGCTGTTTATTAAATTTTTGGAATAGTGCGTATATGTATTTGTCCTTGACAACAGCCAACAAACTCCTTCCCTCCTCTTCCCTCTCTTCTCTTCCTCTTCTAAATCGTTCCTTGACATCACGCATTATACAATTTGCTTTCTTTGGAACTTAGACCAATATTTTTTTGTGTAACTTGTACACAGATATTTCTTTAATTCGTAAGTTCTAACCTTTTTCATTTCAAAGGAGACAAAAAGTTAGTCATCAGATACTAAATGTTCAATGCCTTCCTCGGACATCCCTAGCACCAGGAGTCATGCAAACCCTTTACATGACCTTTGAAGTATATGTTCTGCCTAATCCGTTATTTACAATTCCAGATGAGGCAACTGAAAACTTGCAAACCCTGAACCGCCAGGAGCAAAGGCGAAAACAATTGGAGCACGAGCTGGAAGTCAGCATCTCGCAGATTAACAAGCAACGTCTCATCATCAGGCAGCTAGAGAAAGACAAAGACAGGTAGAACTTTATATACTAACTGATCATCTATCAGACTAAAAGCAGAAATTCTTTGTTTGACTACTTGATGCATTTGTGCAATTCCTCCACTACCCAGCAAATCGACGGCTTCGTGGACCGTGTTTGTACCGAGCTTCTTAAAAACTATAGACAAGCTACATTCCTACCAAGCAGATCGTAATAGGTAGCGTCAAATTTTGGTACTATCACCGTTACCACAATAGGTAGTCTTGGAACAATTATTCCGGTTTGGCACCACCGACACCGGTTTTCCTGTCCACGTACGACTAACATAACAACTTACTCATTTTTATATGTTTGTAAATATTTTATAAATACAGAGCGTCTCGCGGCTATGCTACATAGAGGGAAAGTGCCTTAAGCATAGCAGAGAATTTACTGAAGGAAGAATTTAATGTACTTATAGAATAATCTTCGTCCTTAATCGGGACAATTGGCCAAATAAGAGGATCTCCAGATCTCGTGAGATTTTTAGGGGATTATGTAAACAATCTAATTTATAAGAACTTGTATTAAAATCTCCACGAGCTACAAACTGAACTGAGACGTATTATTCTAGATAATAGCGATAAAAAAAGGAAACGACTTTGTATTCAACAGGATGAGATTCATTTTGAGCAAATCAAAATTGTTTAATACAATGTGTCTAGCAAAAAATAGTCGTTATGACAGACACTTTCAATCAAGCAACGTGATATTTTTTTCGTTCAGCGGGTTCGGATCAACGGATTCAACTTGCCAATTTTCAGTAAAAATGTCTTTAAACAATATTTACGGCATCGCCTAACAACTGAGGTTTTTTTCTGCAAAACTTGTTCATAGGGAAACAGTACTTCAATGTTTTATCATAACCTTAAACTTAACCTTGTATATGTGTACTTTATTGTGAATTGTATTTTCTTATTATTGTCCTCAGAATGCTCGAGGAAACGATCGCGTTGAATGAGAAAATCGACGACATGGCGGGTAAGAAACAGGGTTACCACTTCTTGACCCTCTAAAACCACCAATTAGTTACCTACTGTTACTGTTCTCGCAAGAGAACCACTTGTACGAAAGTCACCTTAGAAGGTGATTTTATTCTCATTAAAAAAAATCAACTCTGGGTCTATATTGTAAAAAAATATTTCAGAGGAGGTTCGACTCCGCACTGCAGACATATTAGATTTGAAAAAAGCTCTTCGTGAAGAGGGGATCAAAGGGCGTAAGTGTTCCGTCGCTCTCGACGCCGCTAGGGGGGAGAGGAACATGTTGCATAAGAATTATACCGAAGCTCTTGATGAGATCCAAGATTTAAAACAAAAACTAAAGGTGGGTTTCGTTGGCAGTGTTGTCACATTGTTATTGTAAATTGCAGTGGCTCAATATTTGTATTTTGTGCTTGCATTGTATTCCGGTAGGGCGTAAAGTAGATGGTTAGGAACATAGTCGTAGCAGCCTCAGATATCCACCGCACCACTACCATCTTTACTGAATACTTCCTATTTAATCAGGAAATCTATCTCCTTGTTTGCCTTCCAACATTACAGCATCTATCAAAATTATGTATCTATGCTGTTTGTCAGTTTCTTTTTTTGTTTTGTTACTTTGTAGATATACCTATTCCTTGTCGTACAGTGTATTTACCGTTGTAACATTATGTCGGTTTGCGAATAAGTAGGTGCTAAATTTACTTATAATAAGAAGACTTAACTTGGATTCATAATGTCATTGGTGACTGACATTCGTTAGATAAATCTCTAAAATAAAATCCCAAGACTTAATTGGTTCGAGATGTAACAAGCTCTGACGTTATGGCAACAGGAAAATTATTGCCAAACCCTGATATCCATTGACCTATTTTTAAAAAATCCTTAGATGTTGGCATATCAAGTAGAGCAGACGAAGGAAGATGTCAGCGCGAAGGAGGCAGGTTTGAAGACCTGTGAAGCGTCTCTCGCCAAGTGTAACAAGAAGAACGAGATGCTGCGAGCTGAAGTGCAGGCGGTAGTCAGCAGGTTGGCTGATGCAAAGGCAGAGATAACAGCGATGAGGCAGGAAGAAGCCAGGTTAAATAGGATCATACAGGTAAGAAACATTAATCGGCAAGTAGAGCATACGATAAAAGATGATACGGACTGAAGTGCAGGCGGGAGTCACCAGGGTGACTGATGCAAAGGCAGCCATCACCGCAACTACACAGAAAGAGATGAGATGGTGATGAGAGAAAAAGTTTTTTTTAAAAATATACACATTTACAGTTAACAATCTTCTTTTAAATGGTAATAAGACGAAATGTATTAGATTTTCAATGCCCAATGTTAGGCTAGTAGGTTCCAATGTACAACTAAATGGATCTAATCTGGATCTGATTGAATCCACTGTCTTTTTAGGTATCACAATTGATAATAAATTACAATGGGGCCCTCATATTGAGAAACTGGGATATAGGCTTAGTTCAGCAGCATTTGCAGTTAAAAAAATAAGAACATTAACAGATGTTGAAACGGCTCGAATAGTGTATTTTAGCTATTTTCATAGATTAATGTCTTATGGGATACATCTTTGGAGAAATTCTGCAGATATAAATACTATATTTGTATTACAGAAAAGAGCTATTAGAGCTATTTATAATCTTAAAGTAAGGAATTCCCTCCGAGAAAAATTCAAAGAAATAAATATTTTAACCTTCAGTTCCCAATACATTTATGAGAACTTAATGTATGTTAAAAAAAATCTATCTATGTACCTATGTTTACAAAAAAATGTGATGTTCACGATATTAATACGAGGAATAAAAATAATCTAACCGCATACAAAACTCCTCCATAAAATTAGTAGATAAATCCTTTTTGGGTCAATGTATACGTTTCTACAATAAGCTGCCCATTGGTATTAGAGATCTACCTATAAAAAAGTTTAAAAAATGTATCAAAGCAAAATTATGTCAAAAAGGCCTTAGAGTTATTATACGGTCTTAGAGTATTTGGAAGATGAACATGCTTGGGAATAGAGGTTTCAATCTCCCACTGCAATTTGTAATGTAATTTGTTGTACCTTTTATTTAAGTTAAAATCAGATTGTAATTTGTATTCTAGATTATATTGTAAATATTATTATTGAAAAAAAGACAAGCCCGCTGAGTTTCTTTCGCCGGATCTTCTCAGTGTGAGGCCGCGATTCCGATCAGGTGGTAGTTTAAAAAATGTCGACGCGCACAAATACCACTTGTATGGTTCATGTGAATAAAGATTATTCTGATTCTGAATTCCAGTTTAGGGTATTAAAAAATCATAGTGTAGGATAACGAGTATTAAGATGTAGACTTAGTAACGATAATAAATTGTGATACAATAAAATAAAACAAAAGTCAAAAGACATTTCAACTTTCAAGAAATAGCGGATCCGGCGAACTTCGTTCACTTGTCCTGTGACTGAGGAGAGTTGCACGTTCAAATCTTCTGTTCTTAGTATTGATATGTCTGTATTTTCGAAACTACCAAACTTACGACTGAAAACATAGTTAGAAAACCGGTAAAGCACATACCTACTACAAAACAAAAAAAAAACTCGAATACCCGTTATTAGTATAATTAGAATTTTGGGTTTTACCCCTCTCCTACGGGAAACCTCTTTAGCGAGCGGATTGAAAGAATTTTAATACTTTCCACAGTACATAATGTACCTACCAGCCAAATTTCGTTGCAGTAGTAGACACGGCGTGAACCGCAGTCGGGATACAGACAGACAGACAAAAAATTCAAATGTGCTTTGCTGCCGCGTTCTAGTCGCATGAACCTATTTTTTTTTAATATTTTCCATTAACAAAACTCACCCTTCTGCAGTGTTATCGTAAATAAAGATGAATAAAATACACAAAAAATATGTTTTTCCTAATTTCTTTATTACATTTATTATTTTTAGTGACTTACTAGGGCTCTATCTCTAATAACTTAAAAGTTCATTTGGTTCATTCATTGTATTTATCCATTATTATTCCGTTCTTCTGTAAGAGTTCCGTTCTTCTCATAGGGTTGTACGATAAGGTATCCTTGTCCTAATTTACATATTGCTAGAGCTTATTTCACCGATCTTATTAAATTGTTTCCAACCTTGGCACTTGGTGAAACTCCACTATGTATTTTTTATATATTTAAATGTGCAATTGTTTTTCATTTATATGATCATATCGAACACTGTGTTTAGTAAAACTAAATTTAATGTGAATAAGTTCAAATAATAGATACCGTTCATAAGTTACTGCAAGTACCTAGTATTTTTAAGTTGACAATACTCTTATCTCCATCCCCTGATAATCTACTTATCACGTGAAATAGTTTTACAATAAATATTTACAAAAACCAAAATTTCTTTAACAATAAAATAGATGTCATCACAAGAATCTTTGTATAGATCTACGTGAATAAATATATTTTGAGTTTAAATTTAAATATGATTGATAAAATAAATGACCAAAATGGTCTCACTATACCTACACTTCTGAATTCTCACCTGGTGGTTCATATGACCCATCTATTTTTGGCATGGGCCTGTAGTCTATTATTTAATAAGTGCAAATCAAATACCTAACTACTTTATAATTTTTTGTCTTTTGGATATTAAAAAGGTATTCCTTCTCTATTACTTTATTCGCAGGCGGGTTTTGTTTTTAGTAATATGTAATAACAGTTCCGCTTCCTGTTCTTATTGATTTCCGTTTTGACATTAAAGTATAATTAGCTTAACGGGATTCGTAGTTTATTTTCTAAACCGAAACCCACGATAGCGGTGACCAATGTCACTTGTAGAGACTGTAAAAAATACATTAGGTAATTGTACTTGATAATATTTATTAGCTAATTGCAATCAATGATCAACTTCCTGTTGGTTCAGTTAGTGGATATGGTGTACATATCCCGTCATGTTTTATTCATATAAATTGTTGATTGGCATTTCCGGAGGTATATCGCTCATAGTCTAAGCTGAGTTTTATGCTATTAGGTGGCAAACAATGAAACTGATTTCCTCTTGATGAGAAAGACAAGGAAGCAGAGAAAAAAAGTTGGTGTGCTCAGTTAAGCGAGACAGTATTTCAAGCCGACACATCGCTTACAACTATATAAAGCGCAAATTTGGCCTCATATGGAGTACTGTTCTCAACTCTGGGCAGAGGCTCCACAGTACCAGCTCCTTCCGTTTGACCGCATTCAACGTAGAGCAATTCGAATTGTCAATGACCGGGCCATTAGCAATCGGCTTGATCCCTTGGCGCTGCGTAGAGATGTTGGGTACCTCAATGTTTTCTACCGCATCTATCACGGGGAATGTTCTGAAGAGGAGGAGGAGTTGTTTGGCTTAATTCCAGCCGCTGATTTCCACCTTCGGACTTCGCGACAGAGTTTAAAGTATCATGCCCACCATCTTGATGAGTGGCGATCTACAACTGTGCGATTCCGGAGACATTTTTTACCTTGCACAACATCTTTGTGGAATCAGTTACCGAGGGCGGTATTCCCAAACAATTATGACTTAGGGACCTTCAAGAAAAGAGCGTACTCATTCCTTAAAGGTCGGGAACGCATTTGTGATACTCCTGGTATTGCGGATGCCCGTAGGCGGCGGTGATCACTTTTCATCAGGTGACCCACTTGCTCGTTTGCCTCCTCTTATATAAAAAAAAGCAACCACTAAGCAAGTACTGAGGATGAAGTAATTGAGAAGATGGTCGAAGTGAGACGGGTAGCACTATACAGGTACAATCTAGACTGTTTCCCATTTAGTTCACCTACGATTCTTATGTTAATTCAATTTAGTCAGCTGTGCGTGTAACCTCAGTCCACACTCCGCTTCTGCTTGAAATACAACTGCCACAAATGACACCATACCTCGTAACTTAAATAGGGTTTTTGGCCATCGACATTTGACGCACTCGTCCGAGTGGCGGTATCATTTCAGAAATTATTTTGGACTACCGTCAACCAGATAAAAATACTCTCGGCATTAATAACTTTGGCTTCGAATAAATATATTGAATCAAAACTTTAACAATAAGTCAATATACCTGTATAAATAAATAATATCATTACGCAAGACAACGTGCATGTACTAGAACATTAATTACTAGCGTACCACGATTTCTATACGCCTTTTTGTCGCGTGTTAGAATCAGACGTAGCTATCCAAAGATGAAAATATTTGTCAGAGCCTTTTTTCTAATTTTATTATTAATTTTAAACTATTCTTATTAAGGAGAGCGACATAGCCAGAGCGAAAATGATGAAGGAATTAGAAGGTCTCATCAACGAGCGTGATGTCGTCGGGGCTCAGCTTGTGAGAAGGAACGACGAAATATCTCTTTTATATGAAAAAATACGGATACTCGAAATTACACTACAGAGAGGTAAAAATGCAGAACAGAATTAAAAAAATAAGAAGTTGAGGGCAAGGCCACCTTACCCAATGCTGCCGCTATAACGTCAACGCTTGCCGTTGACGTGTTCTAGTTCGGAAGGACAGGTAGCCGGTAAACTTACTTTTGCTTGAGGCCTTACATCCCGGCCTCCGGTTGACAACACACCATTACTATCTTTGGTATCTCCAAGCGGCGTGAATTTTTTACTATCGGGAAATCCATCTGTTTGTTTCGAGTATCATAAACAAAGGCTGGCAACCGATACCAAAAGTAAAGGGTTGGTACCGGTACTTAGCGGTTCTTGCCATTTAGATACCTGGATACAGCTTCCAAAGATCGCTTCGATACCTGTACTCTGTATATAGGTATCTGCCCAAAACCTATACCTAGCAAATACCTCTACCAAACCGATGAATACCTGTACCTAGTAAAGAAACCTTACCCTTTAAAAGCGTTGTTAATTTTCGTTTTCAGCTAACTGTATCATTTAAATTGGTCACGTAGGAACAGAGATATTATCTTCGATAGAAGAGAATTCTTATTAAAAAATGGTAACGATATGAATACAAAAAAATGCAGATATGTGTTACTGTTGCATCGTGGAACACCTTGGAAGCAACAGATTGAATGAACTTTTCACAAAAGCACACCACCAATATCCACGCCAGACATTGCGCTTTGGTAGATTGTGTACACATGAAATGCTGTTGCCACAGTTGGGCGTAATCAACTACTTTTGTAATCAGAATAATAACAACTTTTAATCTAGATTACTATCAATCATGATTACATTTGTAATCATGATTGAAAGTAATAATACGATTACAATAATCAGTAATCTGATTATATTATATTTTTCCTGTGTTGGTCGGGGCTCCTTTGTAGAATAGACCACCTTCCTTTCTGCCAGGCAGCTCGTAAAAGGCGAGCATAGGCTTACCTTCACTAACACCGTGCCATTTGACTAGGTGGTAGAGTCTCGCAGTGACTCGCCCGGATTGGTATTACCGCCTTACCTATTCCTGCCGCCATAATGTCAGCGCTTGCCGTTGACGTGTTCCGGTTCGGAGGTTAAGGTAGCCGATAAACTTACTTTTGCTCGAGGCCTGACATCCCGGCTTCAGGTTGGCACCATTACCACCTTTGGTGTCTCCAGGTGGCGTGAATTTCTTACCATCAGGAAATCCGTCTGCTTGTTTGCCTTACATTAATCATAGACACGATTACGTTCCTGATTAATTTTTGTAATCTGTAATCATGATTGAAGATTACAAAATCTAATCGCCTTAATCATTAATCTGATTACATTTGCCCAATTCTGGCTGTTGCTATGTATGTATGTATGCTTTTACATTGCCACTATGGTTATTTTTTTAAGATGAATGCTTCCTTCGAATAACGTTCCATTATTATTATAGCGAATATTTAAAAGTCTAAGGATACTTTTGATGCTTGCTTCTTTAGTCTACAATATTAGCATGAGTCGCCCAACCTAACATCAAAAACTGTCACAGGTGAACGCCAGTACGAGCAGCGCGTTGAAGACATCCGTCTGTTGAGGCTGGAGATTATCAGGCTGCGTAAAGAAAAGAACCTGCTGTCGAAAGGCATTGAAAATATGACCGACTTGCGATTGGAGGCAAGTAAACTGATACCATCTAAAAAATATAACCATAAATTGTAGATGTTATTAAGAAAACCAATGATACCATCTACTTAGATCGGTTTTGAAACTAGTGATTTTATTAACTGGTTTTTTGTTATTTTTGGTGTACACTGCTGATATTCTATATTATTAAAATATATTCATTGTACAGTTAGGAATGGTTTTTACATTTAGTACATTGTTTTCGTTGGTTGTGTTTGGTTTGTTGGTTTTTATAATATTTTAAGGTATTAAAATAATAGTTTTCAAAAATGTTTAATGATTTCGTTAAATCATTTTACACTTAATTCGTTTCGTTTGTTACTTTCTTTATATATAGCAACAATTGTTATATTTCATTTATTGCGATTACCTATATTCTACATATTTTCAATTTTTTTTAGATCTAGATTAACAACAAAAGTAAACAGTGTAACTTTTTAGTCTTTAATTGTTTGCAACGGTAATTAGTAGTAAGCGCTTTCGTAAACAATTACGATAATAACACTACTAAAATTATTACTTGCCAACTGGTCGCTGAAGCCAGTGACGTGAAATGATCACCCCGCTTGATGTGTGTGAACTTGTTGCAGGTGTTCAACCTGGAGCGCGAGGTGGGGCGCGAGCGGCTGCGGGTGCGCGCGCTGGAGGAGGCGCTGGAGACTCCGCTCAACGTCCACCGCTGGCGCAAGCTGCAGGGCACCGACCCCGACAGCGTGCACCTAACCCACAAGCTGCGTCTCACGCAGAAGTTAGTGTCTCCCCCTTTCAATCTCAGGCTTCTCGCGCTGTTACATACGAGGTGCTCTCGAAAATCTTTCAACTTCATTCTGACATTCTTCATATGTTGACGTCATTTCATTTTTGACATTTCTATTACCTACGATTTTTCAAATATTTTATAATATTATTAGTAAGGCAAAAGTCGGGTAACGTCAGACTTACTAAGGAAAACAATTCGTTCTCATAATACCAAAGGTAAATATTATGACAGGTCAATACCGTTACACTACAAAACCACTTCACAGACGTAATCCGAAGGTTACCTTATATACCTACCTTTTAACTCACGATGAATCGCCTTTGCGGTCTAGCGGTCCGGTGTTGAACTTGGGTTCATGAGATCCTGGGTTCGATCCGATTTATTTATACAGATGTATAGATAACAGATCCATTATAAAGAAATGTTTTAAATCGACTCAAGGACTGTGGTCTTCCAAAAAAAAGATGACGGTTATTCCAGTACGCCCAAAACCCAACGATTGTGTATGACAGTTCTATTACATAAGTCAACTGTTTAGCAACAAAGCTCTATAAAGCTCACGAACTTGGTCTCACAAATAGATTTCGCTACGATTTGTTGCTTCTAAGTGGTCCAGGAAATGATGGAATGTTCTGATGATGGAGCTCGAAGATAAGAGACGTAACCCTGGAATACCTATTTTTTTTATTTACAGAATATGAATAGAAAGATGCCCACATGTTTGTGTTTGGCTTTGACATTATAATTTTTTGAAGGGATGGGCTATTTATGGGGAATTAATTAAAAATTAAGATGATTACTACATACATATACGATATAATACCAAAACAACATTTTTTTTACAATTTTTACCTTATTTGTTCCGGATAGTCTGAAACGGCTAGACCGATGCTGGAACTTTCACTGGCAAGTTGCTGATTTACTAAGTAGTAACTTAAGCTATTTTTATCTTACAATGTTTTTTTGTTACACGAGTACTGAACGCGGGCACAGCTAGTATAATATTAGCCCGAGAAAGATCTTTTGTCGAATATACATCTGAATATCCATGCATGTGTAAACCGTACGTTTAAATCCTAAACCATTATTTATAGAATCTTTCAGCTATCGAAAGATCCGTCTGTCAGAATCCCAGTGCATTCTTGCGGATTCTCCGCATACTGTGTTAGCTTGGCTATAGCATTTGTGATATGGCCCCGTCGCCTTCGTTAGTTAGTGGGAAAACTTTCTTTTTGTCCAAACTCTTAGTTTATTTTACGTAATAGGTCAGCGAACTAGCACACGGGTCTCCTGATGGTAAGAGAAATCGAGGCCTATAGATACCATAAATGCGTCGTTGTCCTGTAGCCAGGATGTTAAGCCTATTATGCAAGTCTATCGGCTACCTTACCATCAAATGACAAAGTTATACACAATAATAGGTTTATGCGGGCAAGTTGCTGAACAGCACTCTACCACCAGTAGTTTTGTTAGCACTCACCTATATATTAACCTGTGTTCGCCTCTTACAAGCTGTCTGACAGAAAGGCAGATTGTCTATTCTACTCGGCGAACTCGGACCAGCAGCGGTAATAGTTCACCACTGGTTTTCAATTTCCATGGAATGATATAGAACTAGCTCGTACATGACAAAAGTCCACATGGACTTCAACAAGTTTTTTTGGGAGAATCTTTTACTGAAGAAAACTAGACGAATATTAGTTCTGAAGAAAAATATTATTTATTCCTAAGTTTCCGGCGACAGTTACACATCCCCAAACGTTTGACATACAAACACTACATTGATTTAGACATACACATGTCTTCTTTATTTTATAAACATATTAATTAATTTAAATTTGCTTAACAGGAAAGTCCTGGCTCAAAGTGAAATGCTGGTACTCAAGGATCGCGAGCTGAAGGAGACGAAAAACCTGTACACCGCCGTCAAGGACATGTTGGCTCTGCAGCCCAGTCCAGAAATACAGGTTTATTCTCTCTAAATTTAGTCCACGGTACTTACAGTGTATCTTTCCGAACCATCAAGGGTATGAAATATGATTAATTTTATGAACAAATCAACCACTTCAATTTTAGTCAATCTGCAACGAACTGGCGTCCATTTCTATTATATAACATATAAAACACACGCACACACACGCGCGCGTACGCGTACGCGTGCGGTTTGCAGCGAGCCGATGTCTATAACGTACTCATTTCTGAACGCGTAACGTTGCATGTAACTGTAACCGTTACTGTTACCAAAAACATAGTGTGTACGTGGTTTGCGAGCCGGTGACGAGCGACTCGCAGCGAGCCGACGATTGTCGGTTTTTGCCGCGGATCAAAGGGCGCTCTACCTATACTTATATATTCTTATTTATGGGGCGCTCGCAGGGCGCTCGTGGACGTCATGAGGAGAGTTGTTGCTAGATGCTGCGAACCAGCTGTGTTTGCGAGTTATTATATTAGTCTTTGAGTTAATATTCCTTTGTCATCATGAATGAATGGTCAGAGGATAAAAGTCTTTTGCTGATAGACGTCTACAGGCACCTATAAGTAAGTATGCTGCACAGGCCAAGTTTACAAACCAAAACTGAGAGCAGAGCAGGCCTCTCCGTTCGTTACTCCCCGTACACACTAGAACCTCGTTATTGTATCTGTTTGGTTACAGTTAAAATTCGCAAAATGAGTACGCTCAAAGAAAGTGTTCTGGCGCCGTCGTGAGCCGTAATTGTAAAAAGCGTACACACTAGAACCTCGTTACTGTATCACGCTTGTTACAGTTACGGTTCCCTAGTGAGTAGCCGGCTTTAGTTATTGTCTTTTAAATAAAAACAGTTAAGATACTAATGAGTTAAGTAATGTTAAAACAATTGCTACATGTACCTACATCGTAGACCGTAGTGTATCACACATCACTCTCGTTCTGATAACTTTTATTTTCAGCAAACATTGAACAGGACACAACGAGCCCTAACACAGAGGACGACGAAAATTAAATGCCTAATAGCAGGTACAATCGACTTTCACTTATCAAGTTATGTTTACAAAAAAGTACCTACTTTAGAAATGATGTTGCTATATGTACACGAGTAAATAAGTTAAGTACGTATTAATAAATAAAAATCCATAGAAAAATGTTATCAGTAAAAATCTCAAAAAGTAACACGAATTTTTGTCCTAATCAAAAATAAAAAGTAATCAAAATTCATACTTGTGAAACATGGGTGTTATAATGTCTAACACGTAAAATATACATACCGTACGTATAAGCCAGAATTACAATTGAAAGCCAGACCTAGAAATAAAGATATAAATACCTATTCCCTGTCGACTCTGTGGTCTAGCGGTCCGGCGTCGGCCTTGACTTCTTGAGGTTTCCCGGATTCGAACCCCAGGTCGGGCAACAAATAAAAATTAGAAAATGTATATTTCAATTTTTTAATAAAATTAAAGTTGCCTGGGATTGGATATGTTACCGGCTAGCGAAAGGCTTGGCACCTATCACATTGTGGGACTTAGTTTCTTCGGCCAGTCCTGGGTGCCTTGGTTGTGCCACTGCCTACCCCTGTGGGGGATATGGGCGTAAAGATACTTAATGCCTATCCCTGTCGGGTAATGTCAAATGTAATGTAAGTTTCTTTTATAAAATTGGTTTTGTGTATTTAAACGATTTCCTTGTTGTAGAACTCAACATGCGCGAAAAGCAAGTGACAGACCTTCGACTGGAACTTGACCGCGTGAATAGCGATTTGACTTCTTTCAAACAGAAGTATTACGAAATGAAGAGAGCTTTGGATGCGGATGAGGCGAGGCGGCTCCGAGTGCAGACCCCGGCCACTGCTGACGAAAAATAGGGCCTTGGAATTTACATGACACATACAAGACAAGGAGAGGAACAGGACCAATACGATTTTGATCCTATTGGTCTTGTTTTGTTTTTGTACATAAAGAACAAAATCGGTTTTGGAATATGACAGACCAGAAAGTTGCACTAAAAATTTAAATCAAATTTCCTACATAATTGTAGATTCCCATAATGTGACTGAAGACAAAACTGCATGTTTAGTAGAAACTAGACATAGATGTTTTTATGTTTTGGTATATCTCAATGGTGTGTTAAATTGTTCTTCCCTAAGGTACCAGAAAGATAGTGATTAACATTCGAATCGGGAGTTGAATTTAAATTATTTTGTTGAAAATTACCATCCTAGCTTTTTTCGTATACAAAGTCATTAGATTTAAATTTAACTCATTTTATCAACTATTCCTGAAAACAGAGTTCCTGCATTCACTTGTCTGATTTCAGAGTAATGTTTGGCCCATTCCTAATTTAATTTCGGTAATTTTGTTTTCATTTCTAATTTAAATATCGTGAAATAGCACCAAGGCTTAGTTACAAGCAGATTATCTAAACTCAAAAACATAGTAATGCCGTTGGTTTTGTGACAGTTTAATCTTTATACCCCAACTCGTAAAGGTAGATAACTGGGGTCTCCGTCATGTCATTCGGATTTTATATAACAAAACTGTATATTATTATATGAATATAATATTTTATCAAACAGTATGAGCTATGCAAATTTGCATGCACGTTTACATCAGGTTTTTGATACTAGTTTACACGCAAGCGGGAGCCTGCTGCGAGCATCTGGAGATACGATGCGCAACGTGTTAAGTATGAAATTTTTTTTTTTCAGAACTAAAGTCAATAAATCGTGAATATTTACTTAGGTATAGGTAAGTTGTTAACACTTTCAAATGAGGTACTAACTTCTGCCCCATTGTGGAATGTATGTGCCAAATATATTTATATTAATGTTTTTTAAAACTTTTTAATCAAGCATAAAATTTAAGGTATTAAAATGTTACAACAAATTGAACGGTTTTTTAATAACATTTTGCTTTGCAAAGCAAATCTCTGGTGAAAACTAAGATTGTCCCGTTCAATAATGTCGTTATTGGTGGTCCTTCTGATGTGAACAAGCTAAACTTATTTTAGAAAATAGTAACTATGTTATCTTTTTCAAATGAAACAAAAGAAATGGAACATTTTCTTCTTCTTCTTTTATAAATATGGCTTTCGATGGCTTTTCACGACTTATTTAGCCAATGTCAAGTTAGTTAATTCTTTTACAGTCATTTTGGACTATGTACAAAGTTATGTCAGCTCAGGGTCTTGAGTAAAGCGGTGGCTTCGTTACTCAAGCTCATATATTAATATTTTCAAAAGTATGTTAGCGTCACTTTCTGCGTTCACTGTGATTAATACTTTTATTGCTTTTTCTAAACTCTAATAACTATAATTAAAACAGGTTTCTGCTTTTAGGACGATTTATTTCGTTTATTAGTAGAAGCATTTTTATATTTTTTTGAGCACCATTACAGAGTATTCTGTTAAATATTGTCCCATACTTGAGGGTTGCCTGGAAGAGATCGTTGATCTGGCGATAAGGCCGCCTTTGTGTATCTTATAATTTAAATTTTATTTGATGTATTTGTAATTTATCTGTATTTGGTGCACAATAAAGTTATTGTATTGTATTTCCGAATAGAGTTAGGCCTGCTACATACCCTCAGAATTTTGTTATGGAATTCCGTTTCGGAAAAATTTCGAGCTCATTTAATATTAACAAATTAATCGAGATGGATGGAATGAAAAAATCCTGATGTGTATGGCAACACATCAGGATTTTTCTGTACGGAATTGGGGTGGATTTGTATGTATCGACTATTCGAACAGCTTTAAAAATGTTTTATCTTTTTCTATTACTATCGTTGAAGGAAGAATGCTATAACTCAAAATAATAATAACAACAAAATTACCAACATTTAATGAATTGATTCTTTCTTCGAATCAATCTAAGATTTAAGAGTCATGCCCGTTTTCACTAACTAATAATACCAAGGGTTCCCTAAGCAGTTGATGAACAATGGATACAATCTGATCAGAATTATGATACAAATCTACACTCCTTAGGTCTTGGTAAGGATAAGTATGAAAAGAACATAAAATTTATAATATTAATGGTACACGACAAAAAATAGGCACAAATAAAATTTGTTTATTCGTCTGCAAATTCAGATCCCAAGGATTTAATAAAGAACCAACTTAAGGCATTCTTTACCTTTACTTGTGTAATCTTGTGCTATCATACATAATCATACTAAAAAATCGTACTGAGTGGATCGCAGAAAAAATCATCGAGATGTTCTCAAAACAAATTAATTGCGGCAATAACATAAAAGTTCTTACGTTATACGATAATATATACGATACGATACGAATTTTATTTTTTTTAATAAAATCTAACGAGTATCAAGTCGCTTTTCAAAAATGATGTTCGATCATTCGCTGCCACTACTTTTATTTATATTTAACTAGTGGCCCACTCGGATTCGCACGGCTATAAAATATTCATAAAAACCATCCCCTTTAATCACATTAGTAAAAAACCGCATCAAAATTCGTTGCGTAGTTTTAAAGATTCAAGCATACAAAGGGACATAGGGACAGAGGAAGCGACTTTGTGTTATACTATGTAGTGATACTTATCAATCGAATTAACGTCTGGCAATATAGTTTTAGATTATTTTATATTTAAAGAACATAAAAATATTTATAGACATATGATTTTTTTTAAAATGCAATCTAAAATAATAAAAAATCGTGTCTACCACATATTTAACAACAATTAAAATGTCTAGCAATAAAAAAAAATGATGACAGTTACATTGTATCTTAAGGCAAAAAAGACGGGTTGCACTCCGGGAATGCCGGCAGAAGTGAAAACTTGAATAGTAACGTTATGCATTTTTGATATTTTGGAATGGTAAGGGAATAATTTTGCACGAATTGATTTAATTATCAGTATGAAAGTACTATCATTTAAGTTGTATAATACAATAGCCTTGTGCTTAATCGGACATTCACGGGTTCGCACTGTAATCATACAATCCTTAAAATGTACTAGTACACCTTATTATTAGTACCTACCTATTAGTACTCTGTGCTAACCATGAAACTTCAGTACGCTACTTACTAGTACGGCCACTTCATAATTTATCTCGGCCAGTTAAAATAATAATATTACTTATGAGATAAAATATGATGAAATATTTAATTTTTCAAACTTATACATTCAATAGGTATATGTGTATACCGATTTTCTTTCTACTATTATTTCCTATGTTAAACTTACAACTTTTTCGAAAACAGCTAAACTTCTTTACAATGTTGTACTGTAATTTCTATTAACTGCGAAACTATGATGTACCTACAAGTCGCAAACAAATTAAAAGATGTTTTACTAAAGTAATATCTATTTTATCTACCACAAACGGCAAAGCATTCAAAGCAAGAAACAGTTCACACTTTACAGTACTGCAGTGTTTAATACTGCAGATAAAGCGCTGAATGAAATAAAGTGTCTAATATCACACAGAACGTTTAATAGTTCAGCGTTTAAACGCTTTCTGGTTCTATCCAAATTTATTGTGATAAAATAGCGAATAAAGCGCTGAATGAAATAAAGACGTCTAATAATACATACAAAGTTTTGCGCTTGTCGTAGCATTAAAGCGTTGACGATGGAATGTTGCATTGTAGCCATCCGTCTTACGAATTTTTATCTTACGAGGTCACGTGTCCTGACGTACGTTTAGAAGTTTTTACCCATTCCAAAAAAAGTGCGTAACGCCGCTAAAGAATTTTTCAATTCAAAAAATTAAAAAAATATATTCTAGTCAAGGATTTTTACCTGTGCAGGTAAGATGCGCATTAATGAACGCAACCACTACCACTCTAACCAAAAGAGCAAGAAAGACAGCATGTCAAAAACCCAGCTGTTCTAAAATTACTGTTTTTCCAACGTCGCTAGCTCCCGTACTAATTTAACAATAACTGTCACCTAATGCCAGGGGATATAGACAACGAACTATCTGACCCATAAGTTTTAAGGAAAACCTAAAAATATAAATGTAATATAACGGGTTACTTAAAATTAAATTGTTGCTAGTTGTCATACGCATTTACAATATATTGTAAAAAGGGTTTTCTATGGTTTTGTGGAACTTAAAAAAGCATGTGATAGGGTTGTACGCTTGTACGTAAGTTAATTTGGAACTTCTGCCAGATTATACGGGTTCCCGCTGCCAGTTGTGCAGTCTATGTCTTTAGACTGTATAGCATGTATGCAGGTGGACGGTTAACATACCGCCGCGGTTTGATGTGAACATTGGCGTCAAGAAGTGTCGTGTGTTATTAACACGCTCAGTTATCTTGTACTAGCTGAGCCGACTTACGTTGGTCTGTTCTAACTATGAATACTGAATTTTTTCTTTCTTATAATTCTTGTCCTTCTGACAATAACAACACAGCAAAAGGGAATTAGCGAAATTGATTCAACCGTTTGGGGATGGTGCGATGACCAAGGGAAATATAGATATTTTTATATATATAAGACTATCAGCACGTCCCGGCCTCGCACGGGTGGACATATTTTTCCTGTTAATGCAGCCTATCTTCATCAAGGATAATGTCCCATGGGAAGTAGTGGCGTAATTGTTTTAGATATGTTTTTTAAATTTTTATTATTTTTTTAATTTTTAGTTTTGAAGTCGGTTTTTTATTTTATGTAGTTATTTTTTTTAATACTGTTTAGCGAATATACTCTGTAATCTTTGCTGTTTAGTTTATAGCTGATAAGTGATACGATTTAATTTAATAAAAATAAATATAAATAAATAGGATAGGTGAAAGTAGATAAAAAATTCTCATAAAATAAAAACTAATAAAAACTACCGCCTACCAGGGCGCTGATTCCGTGTCTTTTTAGTGGTAAAGGTAATTTTCATATTATATCTGCATATTCTATTTCGAAGTTACTTTTTATAGTATTTTTGCTCATCTTAGTTTTGCTAACTACTTAATGTCACAAGTTTTAAGAATGTGATGCCGTAATAAAAAAAAAAAGATCAGGGGGCTACTATTCCGCGTCAAACAAAATAAGAATTACTTAAATTGGTTTATCCTCGGAGAAATCGCTGTACATACATAAAAGCAATACTGGACAAATGTAAAAGTAGTTATAATCCCATAACTAGGTATAATAGTTAGTTTTAGCAGGGATGGAAGGTACACCGCGGATGTAAAGAAGAGAGTGAGTGCAGGGAATAGTGTGAATGGAGCTTTGGGTAAGCTATTCCAAAGCGAGGTTTTAAGTCAAAAAGCTAGACTCGCTTTGCATAATTCTGTGCTTCTGTGCTAAAGATCATGAAACTAGGATAAATGCGGTCGAAATGAGAGCACTACGGAAAATCTGTAGTGTAACGCTCGCTGACCGCATTCGTAACAGTGAGATCCGAGAGAGAGTGGGATTGAAAGAAAGTGTTGGTGTTAAAATGCGAAAGGGCATGCTCCGCTGGTTCGGGCATGTGGAAAGAATGACAGATGAAAGATTGACAAAGCAGATATACAATGCGAATGTGGATGGATGTAGGTACCCGGGGAGACCAAGGCTGAAATTTCACGATCAGATCAATCGGATATTATCCGAGGGTGGTGTCAAGAGTCTCCGAAACCGGCGTGTTTGTATGAAAAGGGTAATGAATGTGAAGGAAGCAAGACAGGTTTGTCAGGATCGTGAGGTCTGGCACTCGATACTCTCTGCCTACCCCGTAAGGGACTTGGCGTGAAGATATGTATGTATGTATGTAATAGTTAGATATATCTTATTACCATATTATGGTGTCGCTAATTTTTTTTTTGCTTTGTGGGACTAAGTGTCTTCGGCTAGTAGTGGGTACTCTGGTTGAGCCTCTGCCTACTTCTTTGGGGATATGGACATGAAGAGACTACTACTATGCTGTAGTTTGTTTAAGAGAGATGTAGCTACAATGGTTGTAATAGTTTTAGTTAACAATGAAGTGCTGGAATAAGTGAATGAAGTTATAAGTCTGTGCAGATAATAGTGTAAATGAGGCACTGGGTAGGCTTTTGAATAAGGATATTAGACACAATTTGTTTAATCCTTTTTTTATCCCAATGTTATTTGCTGTAAGCGCGATTTGGATGTGTCAGAAAAGTAGGATAAATGAGAGCGTTATGGAAAATTTGTTCTGTTACGTTCGCTGACCGCATTCGTAACAGTAAGGTCTGAAAAGAAATTGAATTGAAAGAAAATGGTGGTGTAAAAATTAGAAAGGGCATGCTCCGCTAGTTTAAAATAAAGATTGACAAACAGATATACAATACTTAGATGTATGTATACTCTCACTACGCCTCTGCTTATTATAGTCCATAATGATTAAAAAAATTAAAAAAAAAATTTTGTTTAAGCGCATTCAAGTCTGTGCCTAATATCTTGTAAATATTAAAATATATTTACATTTTATGGTCCAATTTTTTGTAATGTTTAGTTTATTTATTTAACAACAGACACAGTCCGGCCGTCAGATTATTACAACTGCGGGTTAAACCGTGAGGAACAGTCGGGGAATAAGTTAATAAAACACTCAAGTCATTAATCCGAAAACAATAGTTTTATTTAAGAATTTCACTTTTTCATAAAATATACACATTGTTTTTGTCATTAAACTAAATTGTAAGTAAATACTAATTTTAAATACCAATTTTCACTTTCGGATTCCATTTAGTGGCCACCTATTGCCTGTCTAATTTACGGTGTTTCAATATAGTTACAAATCCGTCTCTTAACACTATGTAGAAAAGAAAAAAATAAATGAAAGCATGAATTTGTACATTTCAAATGAAAATTAAAACAAAACTCCTGTTCTCCTGTTATAATGTGATGATAGAATTCTACAGTCCATTTGTTGCTTAAAAATAACAGTTCGAATGCATGTGCTTGGTACCCGAACAAAGGAGGCCTTACCATGACTTGATATACCAGTATTACTCCAATACTAAAAACTGTCCATGTGAAATAACGACTTATCTTCCATAATTTTAACCTCAATGTGTTGTAAAAGTTTACTTTTACAAAAGGTACTAAGCAGCTTAATTGTATAAAGTATAAGTTTTAGTTGTTTATGATTAAAAAAACTGATTTCAAGTTTCGTTACTAAATATAAAACAATATTATTGAAGGTTTTTGAGAGTCAACTACATGCTCTCGCCTATAACTTCACAGTACACAGTTCTTTGAGACGCGTAGAATTACAGCTTTATACATAATAAGCAATATTGAAGTAATACTGTTTTGTATGTCATGATTGAGGACCAGTGTGTACAAATGCGAACAAATGCTGAACAAGGGCGGGGCATCAAACCTGTATGCTGTTATCATACATCCATAAACATGACCAACAAAAGCCCTGAGATGTCTAAATCTATAACAAAACTGCTCAAATAAAAGTACAGCTAAAATGTAAAACTATTTGCCTGTCTTTTAGATTTACCAGTTTGCATTGTTGGTAAATGTTTTATAATTCAAATTTTATTAAATGTTTAATTTTCCACAATATTAAGTAGGTTGCACAACATACTTTGACGTTCAGGATTCGCGTTTTAATTCCCTACTACCTATTTGGCCAAAATTTTGGCTTTCTTTGACCTTTGGCTTTATTTTTAAGGCCATTCGCTAAAAGAAAAAGTATCTATAGCCAAACGAATTTTATTTAGATTTAAGGTTTTTATTTAATTTTATGAACTTTGCATTTATTTTATAACTGTTAATATAATATAGTGAAACTAACCCCACCTGATGGAAAATGAATGTACCGAATCTGAAAGCATTCTATTCTGAGTTATAATGTGTAATTACTTTTTCGTTGAATCAAATTAGGTTTATGAATTAACACATAAAAAAATCACAACTAAAAAATAAACCTTAATCACATTTCTTTAGTTAATTTAATTCTTCAATATCCTTAGTGACGGATTTGCAACCTCAGACGTCGCAGGCCGTAGAGCACGCGCGCCCTCTGTCAGCTGTAAGTCTCGACACGACAATCCCGTAATGGCTGCTCTAGTCCCACGTCTACTGGTTCTTAGTGCAAATCTGCCACAAATTACTATCTAACTTTTGAAAAGTTAAGACTCCTAAAATTTATAACTTTGTTGCTTCTGGTCTTATACCATTACTACCATTGTAATGTAAAACAATGTAAAATATAAAAATAATTTTATCGAACTTGATTGTAATTTTCAGCCACTTGTTTTCTGCTCAAAAGGTTTTAAATATGTACATAAGTAATGTCGACTATCACTAAAGTTCAATTATTATTTAGTCCTTTATTCGGGCCCTATATTTTCACTAATGGGTTTGTCAAAGCTTTTGCTTTCATAGGATACTGAATAATATGATAATGCTCAAAATTTACTTGAGGCTAAACAAAGTTATTAATCTATCTATAACTATTGTAAAAGCCAAATTAACCATTGTCAAAATGTTAAAAAATCAGTAACAATTTAATAAGCAGCAGAAGAATTTATCATATGTTTACTTATAACGGCAATAAAAAAACGTATACACATTTCATTATTTTGCCAAATAATTTTCAATCTTCAACTTGATCAGAGGAATTTGAAAATTGAAAACACGGAACGTAACCGGAACCTAATGCTTAAATAACGCATAATGAGTTTAAAATTGTACCTTATTAGTAAAATATTTGATATTTATGACAAATGAAAATGTTTTTGAAAATTTTGAACTTTACAATATTAAGATTACCTCCGACAATTTTTTCTTTGAAACAGTTATGATACTTATTCATAACAAACTGATATAAATATTTTTAACATTTATGACAATGTTTAACCTTAACATATCAATAGTTCAATGTTCACACATAATATTTCAATCAAACTTGTGTCATTTTCTAAAACTCGTCTATACTTACACATTTACATAATTATGCTCACCATTTTGAACCTTGATCGATAAGCAATAATCTCTGTATCATCATTTTAAAAGAACATTCTACAGTAACCACCGCCCCGCCCAAATGATACCACATACACAAATCGGCCCGCGACTTTACACGCATATGTATACATAACAGTTATATATATAGCTGTCCCAACTAACCAAATACAAACACAGAATCAACTATTCGCTCATATAACACGACGTTTGCACTGGACACGTTCTACCATAAGCCGCACCATCACTCACAACGTAAACCACTCAGTCCGAAGCAACTTGAAGCTTGTCGACGGGACGACAGGTGGACATTGAGACATCGAAACATCCAAACGCACAGTCTTCAGTGAACCACTATAATATATAAAACGAGACGTATCCGTACCGTCGCCAATGCAAACGTCGACCGTATCACACCATCAGCTTATGTCATAGGTACTTATGAGATAGTTGCGATGGAATCAATAAAACTATTGTTTGTAGCGCTCGTACGGTACTGCAACGTAGCGTATCGCCTAGTGGACGTCGGAGCTCTCCTGCTTCAGTTGGTGGTTCGCGGGGTCCGAGGTGTTTATGGGCTGCAACAAGTGTACCACACATTCAGCACAACAAGTGGTGGAGGGAGTCAGTTTTAAAAAGCAATTCTATTTACAAACAAAATTCTGGCGGCACAAACCCTCTTAACCTAGACATTTCCATGTACAATGTCAGGAAATTAGTCTGCTTGTTACGATTATATAAGTTACATAAAATATAGTCAATTTCAGTTGTATCCAAACAAAATTATAATATATAAAATAATAATATAATTATTCGCCAAAAAATGTGTTATGGCATGACAAAACAGGCAAAATAGTGCGCTTACAACCAGATACAGTCAGTATCTGCTCGACCTTTGTGGAGTGCAGATCGAATTCTCCTGGTGATGTTTCTGTTACGAAGCGAAAAGTACATTGAGATTTTAGTAGTGTGAGTATTGTTGGTGTTAATAAAACAGTTTAATTGTGTGTGTTGTGTGGAGCTGGTTACATTTGGGAGTTTTAGTTTCCGGTAAATCCAATTCATTCGTAGCGCACTTTTTTACCTGTTTTGTCACGCCATAACACATACTTTGTCGGGAAATTGCAAATTAAATAATTTTATTTGGATTTAAGTATGGATTTTCGCAAAGTAACGTCTTCATCTATCAATTTCAATTGTTATCAGTATTATTGTGTAGATGTCTTAAGATGTCGTTTACCCTTCAAAATAACATTGAATAGTGTTGAATTGGTATATTGATACAAATGGTTATAGGAATGAATACAGAAGTTGAATGTTGCCATTCGATAGTTCTTTTTTCGAAAGAAAGAAAAGTGATCCCGTGTTAGTCCCACAAATTTTAACAACATCCTACTAATTGTTAATGAGTTATAAAAATGCATATGTTTTTTGAGACTCGTGCACGGCCGTGGTGGAATGTGTGATGGTGTGTGTGTGTATGTCCCCGTGTGTACGTACCAGCGAGATGGGCGGCTGCGGCGGCGGCTGGGGCGGCGGCTGCTGCGGCGG